>CANYLF010062224.1:0-11012 GCA_948193215.1 Bocquillonia castaneifolia
CCGGTTTTTGAACTTGAAATGATTTCGTTTTTGTTGTTTCTATTTGTGACATGTGTTTCTTTCAAAAGTCCATTCTCACTTGACCACGCGTAAGATTACTTCTCAAAAAATTCAGTTAAGAGGGGTCAATCAATATAAAAAATACAGTGGCTCAATTTAATCTGAAAAAATAAAACTGCAGAGAATTAATTTGAAAAAAAATAAAACTGCAGGATCTAAATATACGTTTTGTCTTGAAATATGGAGTATAAAACAAGAATAAAAACAACAGCCGAGAACAGTCAAAAGTTGGGCATAGGCAAGGCAACAGATGTTTGATAAGTGTGGGAAGTAGGATTTACTAATGTAGACGAGCAAGTGAGTGAGCCCGAAAAAGTCTGCAAGCAATGGAGAAAGAGATTTTGGAACGTTAAATGCGTTAAGTATTAGTAGTGGTAGTAAAAGAGCAACAAAGAAGATGACTTAAATGAATAATCGAGATCCTCCCAATGTCAGTCAGGTGGTACAAACTGCAAAAATCGGTCTACGTGTCTAATCCTCGAGCTCTTTCCTCTCTGCTTTAATATTTCTCCACTCTTATCTCTCTCGTCCCATTTTATATATATCCTCACGATTATTTTATTTTTTCTTTCTTAATGCACAAGGTGGCAATTGCCACCTGTCCACTCCATTGCTCTTTTTCTGGTTCTGTCCACTGAATTATATTCTTTTTTTAGTGATCTGTATCCCTTTAACTACTATAGTAGTAGTAATAAAGGGAAGCTAATCTTGTCAAAAAAAAAAATATTAGTACACTTTTTCCCCTTTAACAACACTTTTTAAAGCTACTTCCTAAGCATTCATTAATGCGTTAATTGCATCATTCCATCTACTTTGATTCAATGATTTAATTTTTTTATTTGGACTGCAATTCATAAAATAATATATAAACTAATGTATAATTAAACTTAATTAACTATCTTCATTTAATAATTGAAAGGCTTATAATAAATTTGAGTTTCATATTTAATTATCCCTCCTCATGAAAGAAAAAAAAAACCTATAAATCTACTAACTTGCATGTCATGTGGTTATAGAACGAGATATATACAAAAACTTGTCTCTAATAATGTAATTATGCATCAAGATACAATAGTTTTACCCAGAAAATAATAAGTTTTTGGTGAGTCAATTCCTCGATGCAATATTGCAAATGCTAATTCTTACAATAACACTCCTAGCCATTTTCTGTTTTCACTTTTCTTGTTAAACTTCAATCACGTAAAAGTAAAACGAAATAAAATAAAAATCCAAATGTAAATCCAAATCCACACATCCAAACACACATTAAAAGATTGAACTATATATATATATATATATACTTCTGTATTCTTTGTGGAACTCAAAATGTTACAATCATTTTTTTTAATTATATCTCAAATATAAAAATAGGAGTCTGCATTTCATGATTAAAACAAGACAATGATTTTATTTTAACATAAACTACAAAAAAAATTTCTATTAAAGAAAAATGTAATAAAAATTTTATTATTTTATTTTATTTATATAAGGATAGATGCTTTGAGCATGAGATTTCAAAATCAATTATAAGTGTTTTAATGAGGAGCAGAACTATAAAGGGTTTTGGGTGAGTTAACTCGGCTCGGACAATCAAAATGTCACTGAGATAGTAGTTTTTCTTTGGGGTAAACACCTTATGGTTTCGACTATTCCTCACGAAGCAAATCAAGCATGCGGGCAATAATTTTACCATTTTGTTCATTTTTATGCAGTTGAAATGATTTTATGTGGAGAGAATGGTGTGGAGGAGGAGAACTGGAGAAGTCTAAAATGATAGAAACCCAGCAACCATAACCATCAACAACACCCAAAGGATAGATACCACGTTGATCAACTCATCAAAATATATAAATGCCATGATCTTATTTTAGTGGGGCCTTGGATTGGTAACAGTGGGTCCACTAAAACTCAGTTAGCCCTACTTATTTCCTTTTCATGGGTCCCACTCTCACCTCCATTTTGCTGGAGGATTAGAATCACGACAAAGTTGTTTGGCCACGTGCCTACGATAAGAATTATGCAAAGTGGGGTCTTCCCTTTGCCATGCAATAGAATAGAGCCCAATTTGAAGTTGACATCACATCACACTAGCTTCTCTTCTTCTTTATAATCAACTCTCATATTTTTACATAATACTATCAAACACACAGCATACTCTTTTATTGTATCCTTAAAAAGTTTCTAATTTAATCAAAGATCAATTATTTAATGATGGGTGGTTACCCATCCAACAATATTTTTTTTTTATCTCATATCCAAAAGTAACAATTACTTGATTCACTTTTATTTTTGAATAGAATGTAAATATATAGGTTTGTATTGTAGCTTTTTATTACTTAATTCACTTCTAATTTGGAATAGAATGTAACATACAGGTATAGTTTGATGGAAAAAATATTTATAGCAAAAGTTTTTATTCAAATTTTTATTTTTGAATTAAAAAAAATACAGATAAATTTGTAATTTAATTGTCTTTCAAGAATGATGTAATTATCTTTCACGTAATTTAATTATACGATCATTAACCCAAAAGTAACGAACAAAGGAAAGTCATTGTGTGATGGCAACAGAGCAAGACTCTTGTCTAAGATACTTGCGTTATAACTAAAAAGCAAGATTTTGAGATGGGAGAAGAGAAATGTGGGAACATTTGAACACTAGTGATTGAGATGTTTTTGTTTAAAAAGAAAAAAAAAAGAGTTTGATTATTATTTGTTGGGGCCATTTGGATTTCAAAGATTTGAAAAGTGCTCCAGTGGAATATATTTTCATTTTTGAGTTTGTCTTATGGGTATAGATTCCACTATGCATTAATGCTCTGTGAATTTTAATGAATTCCATCAACTCCTTATAAATTTATTTTTCAACAGACTAATAAACCCAGAAGTGTTAATTATTATTAATTATACATTGTGAATCTAAATCATGAATCCACCATAATTCTCTTATATTGTTAATTTTTCCACCATGCAGTAAAAATGGATCAAATTTAATCGCATTATATTTAGTTTAGAATATATGGTGTATGTTCAAATCTTCATCAACCTACATCCATGTGATTATTTTTAAAATTAGAAAATATTAAATTTTGTATAAATATTCTTTTTTTATAAGTATTGTTTATAGTTGTATCTCGGGTCCTTTGGATTCAGACTAATTCACTGTGAGGGAGCCGACATTCAGTTATGACCGATTTGAGCCCTTGTTCTCTTCTAGCGAAGGCGATGCTCGAACTCGAGACATCTCCTTGAAAACCATAAGGACTTTACCAGCTGTATCAACCTTTATTTTGTATAAATATGAATTGTTAAAATTCAATCTACATACAATATTTTAAGAATTACTCTTGAAAAAAAAAGAAAAAAAATTCATCTAAACAAAAGAAAATTTATGCCAGTGTAGATTAATTATAATTTTCCCCTTATTTCAATAATTCACTAGTTCATTAATTTCTTTAATAATTCAAGTTAGTGCAAAAATAATACTCCCTTCTCGAAGGGTGGTCTTCAATATATGATATGAAAATGATATGTCCATTTTTGTTGCTAATGGTGGATAATTATGAAACTTTTTTTATAAAATTTATTTTTATTTTGTTAAGTAACATTAATATTATGTTATTTCCATATGTGTTTCTTGAGCTATGAAACCCTAAAAAAAATCGATCTCATTGCCTCACCATTTGCTGTGCAAAAATATCTTTGGTGCAAAAAATATCCCGCACAGGAAGGACCAACCATATCTAAAGCTGTAATACGATGCTCTAATGCCACGAAGCCGAATATTGATTGGCCTATTTGCTCAGTTACTCTTTTGTATTGATTTCAAAAATTGTACTCATTTTGTATGGGAAAGGCGACAGCTCTTCGATAATTAAGCTGCGCGTCTGTCAAAACCTATGATGGCAACTAATGTCATTTTGTTTATTTTTTTGATTTAATTCAGTTGAAATTATGAAAATTGGTTCATGCATGATGCAAGATGGAAGCGATATTTTTAACTGAAATTTTTCATCAAGTTTTAAATTAAAATTTTAATATAAAAAATAATTTATCTAAAATAATTTACCTAATTTTAATGACAAAATTTTAAATTATATTTAAACTAATCAGAAAAGGTGGTACAGATGATAAAGTTATTTTGGTTTCAAGAAGTTCCTAAGTTCGAGCCCCGCCTTCACTGGGAGATGACAGATGGCTCAAATTGACCATAACTGGGTGCCGATTCCACGGTGGATTAGTTTGGGTCCAAAGGACCTGTGATACCATTGAGAAAATAACTATATAAAAAAAAAATTATATTGAAGCTAAAGTTTTAGGTAAATCAAATAAATTGTTTTACATATTTTAATGTCCTAACACCACTTTAGAATTTTAATAAAAGGTTTATATTCTCATATAAGAAATACAATTTACTTAAGAATTTCCCTAACAGAATGATGCTGGATGCTAATAGTACTGCAAAAGTTTGGGATATTTGGGTTTTGGATGAACTAAGTATTTATCTTTTAGATTATCATAAACTTCTAAAGTATGCTCATGTTATTTCCTTCACATATAGCAGCACATTATTAGTTGCAAGAAAATAAGAGACAGTCAAAGTAATAGCCATATTCTAGAGTCTATTACTGTAAATAATTAATAAGAATTGGTAGATATTATTGGAGACAGTCAAAGTAATAGCCATCAAGATTGCTAAAATTATCATCTAAAGTTCATTTATAATTAATATATGGTTATATAAAATGTTTTTTTTTTTACTATAGTTTTCTAAAATCTGTTTACAAATTCAATATATTAAGAACAAAATCCAATGTTTAAAAAAAAAAAATCGAATCAAATGTTTTCCTACAAATTCATTACAATATCGGATGATAAAATTGGGCTTATCTATGAAATTGGGCTTATCTATGAACGTAGACTATGAGTTCCAAATTATTGGGCTTCATTTTCAGGTAAATATCGGATCTGCTGAAAACGTCTTCCTAGGGCCCTCGTCCTATTCAGTTTAGTTTATCATACATAATTGACAGGTCTACAAAATTTCAACATTTTGGGTAAATTTTACTCACGGTCCCTGAACTATCTTCTTTCTTCCAGTAAAATCTCTAATCTTCAATTTGTAACTTAAAAATCCCTGAATTTTAATTTTGTAACATAAAATCCTGGGTGTTAGTTTTTACCTTCTAAAAAATTCATTTTAATAAATTTTGATATGAAATTTTATATGCGAGTCAAAAGAAATGTAATCTAATTTATAAAAAAATAATTTGACATTAAATTGTTGTTTTCTATTTTTTTAATTGAATAAAATTGATAAATTCATAAAAAATAAAAAAAATGTTGAAATGGTCCCAATTTTGGTGAGAAGTCATGATAAAATATGTTCAATCTATTAGAATATAATATGATAAAATTTGGTTAACGAGAGTTAATTTGACGCTAACGGTGGAGATTTTTTTGTTACAAAACCATAACTGGGAGATTTTTTTGTTACAAAACCATAACTGGGAGATTTTTGTGTTACAAAATTAAATTTTATTGATTTCTAAGTTACAAATTGAAGTGAGAAGATTGTTCGAGGACCGTGGATGAAATTTACTCCAACATTTGATATTTCATTCCACGTAGACATTTCATTTTTTTTTTGATAAGAAGACATTTGGTTTATAATTATTTTTTTAAATAAATTGATCTTAAAAAAGTCTGGTGGATTGATTGAAACCATTTCAAGTATTAAAATATATTTGGACCGTAAGTGTGCTTTCAAAATGGATCTCATTCGATCGAGAATTAGTCGAGATTCTAAATGGGACTTTGAATACTCAGTGTAGTAAAAATTATAAAAAAAACTATTAAATTATATTTTTAGGAAACATTTGATTTATAACTTTACACTATAAAACCTCACCACCATCATATTATTAGGATCTTATAATGTTTTTTTATTATTTTAAAGAAATCATAATTTAATAGAGTTTTGACTAAAGAAATATTTCACATTATTTTTTTAGAGATGTTTCACATTCGGTTAGTTTTTGTAATAACTTATAAAAAAATATGCAATATTTTGAACCAAATAATTATTAAAATTTATAAAATTATGATATATATGTGTGTGGTAGTATTATTGCAGTTATTTGAATAGTTATTTAAAGGTTATATCTTTTTTAGAAGTTTAAAAGGTCATCATGCTAGTAAATCATTCAACTCTCAAAAGGTTCAAAAATATTGTAGCAACTTTATGAAAAATCATTGTATTAAATAAATTTATATATAGATTTATTATTTCAGATAATTAAAATTACATGCATATTTATAAACACCGAAATATAAATAGATACATAAATATTGTTATTTTCATTATTATAAGACATTAATTTTTTTAGAAAGCAACTTAAAAAATTTATAAATTATAATAATAGTTGGCCCAATAGCCTTTTATGGCCTGAACTTTAAGCCATTTTTCAAATATAGTCCCAACTTCAAAAAGTTTTAGTTAGTACCTGGTACTTTTTGAATTGATTCAAATATAGCCAACTCAATTTTGGCATGTGTTTTGGCTGATGTGGCTTGCCGACGTGGCTCTCATTCCTCCACCTGCCCATGCCACGTCTGCAGCATCAACCTCAATTGAGGCTCAAATAAAACGGCAGCAAATGAAGGAGAAATTTCTCCCTCTTTTACCCCTCCCCTCCTTTCCCCTAGATCACATTATTAAACACAAAACGCCACCATTTTGCTCAGATAACATATACAAAAAAGCACTTCTCCCTCTTAGCTCTCAAAACCCGTTAAGTAAAGCATAAGAAAACCGTTCCTGTTTTCCGTTCAAACCTACTTATCATTCCTGTTTTCCATTTTCCGTTGCAATAGTGAGGTGAGATTCTACTGACAAGAGGCAACTTTTATGGTTTTTGTCGAAGAAATGGAAAAAAGAAAAGAACCAAATGGGTAAGTTAATAATACTTTCTTAAACTTTATTATTTTGCCATCGTTTTCATAGGTAATGATATGTTAAGCTGCTGGTTTAGAGTAATATATCTTTAATTTGTATTACATTTGGGTATTTTCTTAGATTTTAGGATTTCTACTCTAGGGTTTAGACTATTTTAATTATTCAATTTTTATTACATGTTGGGGTTTTTTTTTAAATATTTGGGTTTCTATTCTAGGCTTTATACTGTATTTTTTATGTTGGAAATTGGTATTGCATTATGAAGATTTTTATAAAGATTACGGTTCCTTTGTCATGATAAGGTGTTTTTATAATTAAAATTGGGGAATTGAACATGAGATTAGGTTTGGTTTGATGACAAAATAATTATTATATTATGATAATTTTGTTTATAAAAATTTATTCAATTGAATTCACAGAATCCCTGTTGAATTGCACTATGGAGGGAAATTTGAGATGGAACGTGTTCTACGGTATGTAGGGGGAAAGCACATGAACCTACATCAAGTGAAAAGGCTTACTATGGATGATGTGGTGAAATATATGGTAGATGTTGGATATAATCACTTCACTACAATGGCATATGATCCCTTATGGAAATTTGCATCGACTAAACATATTGGAGCACTTGAATTTGTAGAGACAGAAGGGGAGTTACAAGCAACGATGAAATGAGCACTTCAATTTGGGTTTGTTAAGGTTTATGTGGAGACAATTAATGTGTTTAAAGGTGCTGCTAAGGTGTTTGAAAAACCTAAAATTACTGATGTAGATCTTGAAATTGTAGCTGCTGAAGTTGAAAAAGGTAATGAGTGTCAAATGAAAGACATGAATGGGCTAGGAGATATAACTCAGGAAGTTGCAATTGAGAGTAGTGAGGATGAAGACTATAAACTTGATGAAGATGAAAAGGACAGCTTATCTTCTGAAGCCCATTGTTCTGATATTGATGAAGAGTATGTGGCTGCAAGGGCAAACAAGAAGGAGTTCAAGAAAATTGTGCTACATGAGTTTGGTAGTGGTTTAGGCTTTGATATGTAACAGAACAGGCCTGAAAGACAAAAAGAGGTTGTTGGTCCTAGTGTTGTGAAATATGAGATTGCAGATATTGATAGTGTTTGCCATTCTGAATACGCAAACAGTGAAGATGAACCGGAAACACTGAATCAAATGATGAGGATCATTTACTACCACGTGAAAGGAAACCAAAGAAGATTGTGTATGATTCTAATTGTGATCATAGAGAGTTGAAATTTATCCAACGGATGAGGTTTACAAATGCTCAACAATTCAAAGAAGCAGTGCAAATGTATGCTATTATCAATGGTTATCCACTCCACTAGGAAAGAGCAAGAAAAAAGAGGAGGAGGCACAATGCACTAAAGGCTGCCCTTTTAAACTGTATGCCTCTATGATGGGAGCTGAAAGAACTTTCATGGTGAAGAGTGTTGTTGGAACAAATAACTGCCATGGGGTTACATTTAACAAGATGGCTACAACTGAATGGCTAGCTGCTGAATTCCTCAAGGTGTATAGAATTAGAGTAAGATATAACAAAGAAGACTTTGAGAAGGACATAATGACAAAGTACTCATTGCAGATGTCAAAGAGTATTGTATATAGATCAGTGTGTAAGGCATTTGACATTTTTAAGGGTATGATTTAAGAACATTACAGTCACTTGAGGTCATATGTTGCAGAATTAACAAAGGTGGACAAGGAAGGGTCATTTGAATTAGAAGTGATGAGGGATGTTGAGAGGAATGTTGTTGCTTTTAAAGGCCTCTACATCTGTTTTAGTGGTTTAAGGAAGGGATTCCTTGAGGGTTATAGGCCAATTATTGCTCTTGATGGAGCTTTTTGAAGACCGTATGTGATGGGGTGATTTTAAGTGCCATAGGTCGTGATGGGAACAATCAAATGTTCCCCATCCCATGGGCAGTAATGAGAAATGAGTGTGAAGCTACATGGGGTTGGTTTTTAGAGAGGTTATTTGTTGATTTGAATATCCAAGATGACTTAGGTTGGACTTTTACAAGTGACCAACAAGAGGTAAGTTTACTTGTATTTATGCTATTTTTAATAATTTACCTGTATATATGCTATTTTGTATGTTGATTTTCTTCTATTGATGTTGTATTTTGTTAATTTACTTGTATAAATGCTGTTTCTTTTGTTAATTTTCTTCTATTGATGATGTATATTGTTAATATACTTGTATTTATGCTGTTTTTGTTAATTTTCTTCTATTTCTGGTGTTTTTTGTGTTAATTTCAGTATCTTTATGATAATTTCTATTTTTTTAATAATTTTAGTATATTTATGATAATTTCTGCTGTTTCTTATTAATTTCAGTATATTTATGATAATTTCAGTGCATTTATGCTGCTATTTTTTTAATTTTCTTCTATTTTTGAGTTTTTTTTATTAATTTCAGTCTATTTATGATAATTTCTACTGTTTCTTATTAATTTCAGTATATTTATGATAATTTTTACTATTTTTTTTATTAATTTTAGTATATTTATGATAATTTCTAGTGTTTTTTTTTGTTGATTTACTTGTATATATGTTGTTTTTGGTTAATTTTCTTCTATTGATGCTGTATTTTGTTAATTTACTTGTATATATGTTGTTTTTGGATAATTTTCTTCTATTGATGCTGTATTTTATTAATTTACTTATATATATGTTGTTTTTTTTGTTAATTTTCATCTATTAATGCTATTTTTGTTAATATACTTGTATTTATGCTGTTTTTGTTAATTTTCTTCTATTTCTGGTGTTTTTTTTGTTAATTTCAATATATTTATGATAATTTCTGCTATTTTTTTATTACTTTTAGTATATTTATGATAATTTTTGCTGTTTCTTATTAATTTCAGTATATTTATGATAATTTCAGTGCATTTATGCTGTTATTTTTTTAATTTTATTCTATTTCTGGTGTTTTTTTTGTTAATTTCAGTCTATTTATGATAATTTCTTCTGCTGCTTATTAATTTCAATATATTTATGATAATTTCTCCTGTTTTTTTATTAATTTTAGTATATTTATGATAATTTCTTCTATTTATGGTGTTTTTTGTTAATATGCCTGTATATATGCTGTTTTTGGTTAATTTTCTTCTATTGATTCTATATGTCATTAATTTACTTCTATTTATGCTGTTTTTGTTGATTTTCAATCTACTTATGATAATTTCAATCTATTTTATGCTATGTATATGTAAGGTTTATTAACAGTTTTAAGAGAACTTGTCCCACATGCTGAGATTAGGAATTGTGCTTAGCACATATATGCAAATTGGAAGAAGAAATATGATGGGGGTGAATACAAGGAGTTGTTTTGGAATGTGGTGTACAGCAACTATGAAGGAAAATATGACATGGCTGTTAAGGTCTTGAAAGAAGCAAATGATGTTGCTGCAAAGGGGTTATTAAAGAGAGACCTAAGGGCGTTTTGCAGGGCTTTTATACAAACTGTATTCAAGTGTGATAGTGTAAACAACAACATGGCAGAAACCTTCAATGGTTGGATCTACAAACTAAGAATGAAGCATATTATTGATATGTGGGAAGACATAAGGTGTGTTTTAATAGAAAGAATGAAGTTGAAGATAGACTTGATGTGCAAATGTGAAGAAATTATATGTCCAAGGATTACGGAGAAAGTGGAGAAGTTAAAATGGGATTCTAGATACTGTATACCAAAACCAGCAGCTAATAACAATTTTCAGGTGCAAGTATTTGATAATCAGTTTGTAGTTTCACTACCACAGAAGACTTACACTTACTAGACTTACACTTACAGAGGTTGGCAACTAACTGGGATCCCATGTATACATGCCATCTCAAGTATAAATTGGAAGAAAATGAAGATAGAAGACTTCATTGATGACTATTATAAGATGGATGCTTACTTTGCAACTTATAAGTATGGCTTGGAGCCTATTAATGGCAAGAGGATGTGGCCAGTAATAGGTGGTGATACA
>CANYLF010062238.1:0-16112 GCA_948193215.1 Bocquillonia castaneifolia
GGTTACCATCCTCCTAAAACCTAGGTGCTAGAAATAAGAACTTTCCAGATATTTTTACAAAATATGTTATATGGTTTGTCAATCTACTCGAGACATGTTAGGATAACAATGAATCAGAAAAACCAGAATCGGTTTCACCAATTCTTGAACAATTGAATTGATCAACCTACAAGTTATGTCAAAGAGATTTGCAAAAATTTTCATGGTAATTATATTGCATTTAGATTTAGTTTTGAGGTGTGGGTAATGATCTACATGTGTTGGGTTGTAAGGCTGATTTCTATGTTTCAATGTGTTGGAAGGCTGAAGCTCCACCTTCTAAGCCTTGGAAATGCTTGAGAGCTCCATCTTTTAAACTATGTATCACCATTTCCCTTCTTATGAAGCATAGTCCACTTTCACAGTAGCATTAATCACTCTATTCTAGAAAACAACCTAGGACACTTGACCACCTCAATGATAAATGTAAGTAGGAAAGGCACCTAAGGCTCCATAGATTCAACATTGTTAGGAATAATAAGCTTCCACTGGAACAAATTACTCAAAAAAAAAAACTCATCAACATAGGGATAGCTAGATTCTCTGCAATACCCATTACTCCTAGTTGCTTCTCACATTCTGATTGGAAACAAGATTTTTGTTTGGAGTTTATGTCAAACCATAGAGGAATTTAATTGGTGAAAACACAACCAGCAACAATTAGAAAGACAGGTCCAGATGAAGGAAAACTGTATAATAAGGATTGGTGTACCAAAATATAGGTGGAATATTCAAATTGCAAATGGGAATTTGAAAGTGTAATTCAGGCATCTCCAAGAAACATGAGATTGCAATTTGAATCACAAATCAATAACCAAAATAAGAGGAAAAAAAAACTACAATACTAAAGCTAATTCAATATGATGTGCCAGGACGAGCAAAAGTATTTACCAAGTTATATTTTCCAGAAAGGGCATCTCTCCCAGGAACATTAATAACAAAATTCAAGATGCTAAGATCCCAACTTAGTTTTGTCTGACTTGATAAAGCATATCTGCAGAAGGCAGATACAAACGTAAACATATAACTATAAGGAAGAATGACATATAGCTATTCAATTGGGAGATCTTGAATCACTGATATGAAATCTCTATTTGGTAAAAGCAACCAACATTTGAAAGGGCAAAAGAACTTACTCAGCTTTTGATAATAGGCGAGTCTTGACATCTTTAAGTCCATTTAATGACCAAAGGACCTGCAGTATGATTAATAATGCATAATCAGACACTGGGAAATAACAAAATAATAACAATGATGAAATACACCAAATCGATCAGAAATTAGAATAAACAACTGAAGGTAAGCAGCTAAAAAGCAATAGGTGCATCATGTACAAGTTGATCCAACTAATGCTAAAACATTTGAAAACAGCCGACACAGCAGCACAGGAAGGAACTGTGATTAACCACTAAAAGACATAAAAACTCACCCTTTCCTGCTGAAATTCAAAGGATTTTAGAACAGTGAAAAACCCTATCAATTTAAGAAAAAATTCCACATCATAAGTAACTTCAAGTGGCTGAAGCATTGCCTGCACATATAAGTTATGGTTTAGTAACATATCCTGGATATGGTTTAGAACAGATATTAAACCAGAAAGGACAAGGAAGTAAACAAGACCTTCACCGACAGTTCAAGCTCTCGCTTTTGCAACACATCCACTTGGATTTTACATGAAGTTAGCTCACCTTCCTGTAGCTTTTTTTCTGCAAGGGGCTGAAAAGAAACAAGGTAATTATATCTTGCTTGGAGAAAAACTAATACCACATTTAACCAACTCAACCACCTTGATGGTAACAACAGCTGGTATATGAGTACTCTAATAAGCATATTCCAGATATCCTAGACCATTTTCTAGCAACTACAGGTCACAATTCCACCACATTGAGTCATGATAGATTTTACATTGTTTACATGTGGTCCAAGTCTGACTTTTTATAAAGAATATAACTTCTGCTACACTTCTTCTCAGAGGTGCCTCTGGCTGGACTCAATAGCTATCTGGACATGTGAGTTTATCAGCCTCGGAATCTAGACATGATAGTGAACATGAATTCTTTTTTAATATGCCTTTAGATAAACATGTTTCATTAGTGAACATGAATTCTTTTTTCAATAAGGCCATGCAGAATCAAGGAAAAATAAATTTCTATGTGCATCTCTACAACTGATAGTTCACGTAATATTTAACTGATTAATTGGGAAAGTATAAAAAAGAAGTACATTGTGATATTAAAAACATTGCGCTTTAATACCCTGTCAACAATTACTGATAATTTAATATGATCTATCATGCATGTTAATGTGTATTTTAAGTTATAAATTAATTTTCAAGTGATATAGCATTCATTCAATTATTTTGTTTTTATTGTAAATTAAATTAACATGCATTTTTTATTTTTTATTAAGAATAAAATAAATGTATTTTTTAATCATTATATTAATAATAAATCACTTAAAAGTATCATATAATTAAAATTCTATATTATACTTATTTTATACTATAAAAATAGCTATTTTGGTTTATAGGGTGTTAAGGTGCAATGTTTTAATATCACATGGTACTTTTTCGTCACCCAAAAAAAAAACACATGCCCTTGAGCGAAAAAAAATGACAAAACCAATGGTACTTTTTGTACTTTCCCTTTATTAATCAACAACATAACATTGCCATACTAGCCATCCGAGTTTTCCAATCATTGAGATATATATTTCTTTGTTCCAGAATCTAATGATATTGGTATATTTCTTTTGTTTGCTACTCTATTACAATGAATGCTACATATCTAAACAGCAGCTATTTAGAACACTGCTACCCAAACCATTTCTTTTCAATAAAGAAAGGGCAGATAGAAAAGGAACTCCAAATAAATAGAGTCTGAGAAGTTCAAAATTATCCAAAAATATGAGATAGAAAACATAGAGCAAATAAATTAGAATACCAACCCTTCCTATTTGTAGAATTACTCTCTCATTGCATGGATAAACCATCTTTCCTGACTTAACTAACAATGTAAGTGCTGCTAACTCTCCCCAAAGTTTGCACTCTATAATCGTATTCTTAAAATCCAAGTCAGCAATCTTTTGACCAGAATACCTGTGAAAGATAAATGATCACTGACATTGTGAAATAATTATTGAGAAGACAAGCAATAAAGAAACAAAGTTTCTATCAGCAAACAATCATTGAACTGGTATAGGTATTACGAACTGCCAAGCAAAGCCACCAAAGATCATGCATTTCAAAACAAATCAGTAGCTGAATCGCAATATCAACTGCATTGACATCATAACGGAAATTTGGTATCAAATCTAATTGACTGATATGGAGAGAACATGCAAGAAAAGGAAAGGCAGAACCTAGAGAAGTAACAAGTTTCATATTGTTCATGACAGCTCATAATTCAGTCTCATTCACCGTAATGTACACTAAAACAATGTGCTAACTGCTAAAGAAATCAACAGAGTATCTAATTGCTAAAACATCTTAACAGAGAACTAACCAACTATTTTATAATTAACTACTAGACAGAGCTATGTACTCAGTCATGAACTGCTGCTTCTCTTAATATCAGTTTCTTCACAAATCAAAGCCTTACAGTGCCTTGTCCTACAGCATACATCTTAATTCATTTTCCACAAGAAAAGTACTCACTAGAGAGCACTCCAACTCCCAACACACCTAAATATGAGTAATCGGACACGGCTAGATGCTTATAGGACAATTGCATTTCAGTTATTTTTGTGATGACATATACCCACTCCCCACCACCTTAGGCCATCTTCCACCTGGCGGAACAAGCTTTCACTTCCACAGTTCCCCTACACCTCCCAACAACTAAATAATGGATAGAAATTAATTGAATAACTGATTCTCAATAGTCTCAATCCCCTATATGCTTAAAGCCCCCTCATTGCATGCTAAATAAAAAACCTCTTGGAGAATAAGTTGAAAATCCTACCTTTTATGAATTCACTTTTGTTCTTTTATTTATATTTTAAAGGCCAGTGATTTATAAAACAACTAGATTTACAGCCACCTACCATAAGACCCTACATTAGATGTATACTATACACTGAATAACATGACACTAGATTCCAAGAACATCAGGGTATTGATGCAATTTAAGAGCAAGAAATTTACAAATGGGGCACAACAAAAAGAGAAGTCGGTGAATTTTTAATGTGTTCATGGATATTGGTTAAATTTGACCAACAGGAAGAATTAGAAGTAACCATACTTGCTTTGAAGAGCTGCAGTGATTTGATATATGCTTAACTTGATTGCACATGTGAACATCTTATCAGTTGCATCAGCGTCCCCACAGGATAAGGCAGAAGGGTGAAACTCTGTAGCTTCATAAATATCCTACAGAAAAGACGAAGAGCCAGATTAGGCAAGAATAAAATAGATGTTCTATTCACATGGAATAACTGCGTCAACCATCAACTACCATGCACAGCTACCTTCACGACTTCATCAGACACAACACCAGAGAACTGAGACGAATCATCTGTTCCACCAGCACCAAGCATGCCACGGGATAGCCAATTCAACCATCCTTTGGACCTGCCTGACAAGTGCTCATCATTGCTGGACTTTTCAAGAGAAATATCGACACCATTCACTCCCATATTTGAAGATGAAGAATTAGGAGAAACTTCCTGCAGCAAAATAAAATAGCCAAATACCATGTCACAATAATGTCACCGAGGAGAGTTTGTAATGGAGTTAGATACTATAAAAAACCAACATCTGCCCAGAAAACAGGAGACCAATTCCAAAAATATCCAAAATATTTGATCATGAAACCTATACCAAACAACTCTGGAAAAAACACAAAAGCAGGGTAAAAATCACAGTGCATTTAAGCAAATATGTACCTGCAGTTCACGCTCCGCAGCAGACCTATAACTTAAGATATCATCTATATAGGATTCTTTCTCCATTTCCTCCAATTCTTGAAGAATAAATTTATCAATGGACTGATAATACCAAAACATTGTGAAGGGGGTAAAAAGAAAAGAAAGATGTAAAAAATCAGTGATGATTAAAATTTTACTATAACCAAATGAAATTGACAGCAAACAACATGACTTGAAAATAATCTAACTTATACAACAAGGTAAGGCAATCAAGCGAAACAGAATGGTGCATGCATGCCACTGCAGCCCTCAAATTTCTAAAGACAACTAAGCTCCATTAACTCATTAATCATGGATAAATTTCAGAGTTCAGACACTCAGACAAGAATACAAATGAATGAGCATTTATGAAAAGACAATAAAAAAATTTACCTGTTCTTGCTGAAGAAACTCTAGTTTAATCTTGTACAAATTAATATACTTCCGACGAGAGTTCCTGCAATCAGGATTGAGATTTAAAATTATACTAAATAAGGTAACATGTAAGGAATAAAAATATATAATCATGAATATATATAACACAACTTTTTTAGGAACCTAAGGAAAAATAAATGGAAAATTGGGATTAAGAAATATGCTGACACCAAGTTGCCAGTAAGAAGCAGCTCCAGAAATAACAAGCGTAGAGACTTGAGATATTCAGAACTACATTCTGTATTAGATGAAAAGTTCAACCAGGCCATTGTAGAGCAATTTGAAGTCATTTTCAAGCCTCATACGGCTGTTATGTTTCAAAAAATGATTACTGGATTCAGATTTTAGGTGATATTCAACTTTGCCATAGTGCGCTCATAGTTGTGCAAGGCACAAGCAGTTTTAGAGTCTAGACACAAGCCGCAGCCACATGCCTTGTCAAAGTGAGGCACGAAAAATGATAAATTTGATAAACCTAATAAAAGTCAAATCATAATACAAGCATAAATATATTTTAAATCCAAAATAAAAACTTCAAAGCAAAATGTTCAAGAGAATTGTATGACTACAATTTCTAAAGCATCTTCCAGGAGACGATCAGTTCAATACAGTGGTCTTTTTCATCAAACGCCTTCTGTTCACTTTCAAATTTCTCTTCCCCATTTTCATCAAATTCAATCTCTGTCACATACTCACATCACTAATTATTTGATAAGTATTAAACCTTTTTGAGAAAATGCTTTGGCCTTCTCTCAATCTCTTTCACACCTCTAATTACTAAATTAGTATTAAACCTTTCTTAGAAAATCATTTGCCCTTTTCTACTTGGTTAGCCCAATCACTGGATGTAAATCTTGTATATGCTTAGGCGCTGATCTAGAAGCATAGGCTTACTGTTCAACTTCACCAACTCTAGCAACTCTAATCCAAGTCAAATTATCAACATCAAACACATTTGTTTTCTTCATCACATCCTCCATCCATGTCACCCATTAACCATTCAATACAATTGCATATATCTTTGAAAGAAATGGGATCAGTACAGTGAAAGGTATCATAATGACGGCATAATACTGGATCGTATTTCACAAATATCAAATTACTCAAGCATTATTGAGCAAGCTCCCGAACCCACCTACCCTCCCTCCTTTTTTTTTTTTTTTTGCTATGAATCTAAAACACCATTTGATATTTCAATAAATAAGATTACACAACAAAATGAAAAACTTAAAATCAAATTATTAAATTCAATTACTTACATGGTCCAATATGTATAGTTTAGCTCTTTTTTGTTTAACTTGTTATGGAAGGCTCAGATTACCTAGGGAATTATATTTGAAAGAAAAAAACAAAATAGTCAATTTATTATAAAGGAGCATCTCGTTTTTTTATGTCAAGGTGCACTGAGAAGCACTCCTTTGTAACATCTCCCACCTTTTAGGTGTTGAGGCACCAAAGCCTACGCCCTATGCAGGTTGGCATGCCTTGACCAATTAAAGTAGACTCACCATAAAACTCATCTTTCCTGTTCAAGTATTTTACTTTAACATGAGAAATCAGGAGTCTACATCTCTACAAGTTATTATATTTGTAAATCTATATGGGTCATTCTGTTTGTACATGCAAGAGTATGATAGCTCACAGCATAAAGGTTCATGCATCGATTGGTCAAGCTTTACAAAAAGGAAAGCAAACTTACAGTCGTTGTCCTAAATATCTCCATGAGGTTTTCTTTAGCTTCCTGCGCACATCTGACAAAACAGATTCTTGTGCATAATGCCACCATAATATTTGCCAACCATTCTGTTTTCTTGATAAGGAATGACCCCAGGGACGGTATTGTCCGTACCTACATCCATATCCATAAACATATTAGTTTTCAGCTCCAGATATCACAAATACTTGTGGAATGTTATCAACCACTTTAAATTTCATTATTTATTCCATTTATATCAAAATGGGGTAAAAACTGAAGCTCTATGATTGAGGATGTGATGGACAATTGCATCTCTTATCAAAATATAAGGACCATGTAAGGGCAAGTCCAAGAGACTCTTAGAATGGTTCCCTATTTCCTGAGATAGAATAGTAGTGTTTTTTTAAATTGTCTTGAAAATTGTGTCGGCTTCCTATTTTAGAGAAAAATTGGATGTGAGTTGTCAAACTTATTGAGCAACTATTTAAGTCTTAAAAATTCTCATTTTTCAAGATGAGTAAATGAATTATTTATTTGAATAGGGAATAAAAAAAGTAGAATTTGCACAAATATTGTATTGTTCATAATATTTTGAGGAGTGGTATAGGGAGAATTGTTGGACTTGCCCTAATGGAAAAACATATAATTGAGGAGCATCTTTTATCTACTTTTCATTAGGATATAACAGAATCCGTGGCAGTTAACAAACATAAGTAAATGCAGTTAATCCATCAATCAGTTAGACTAGCCAGCTTAATAACATATTGAAAACAGAGAAACTCAAGACTTGAACAAGAAGCACTCGTGTTCTGTCATAAAGAATAACAGAGATATGAGAAGTCATAAATTAAAGAGAGATAAAACTAATGATTCACATTATGAAGCTTTTGGAGGGTACTTGGAACCAAGGTTTGGATGTCAAACATAAAATTTCAACTTTATGCCAAGAAGACACAAGACAACGAATTAATAGAGAAATGTTGAAGAAACGAAAAGAGTGTTCAAATTTTGTTTAATTGATAAAAAATTTAAAAAAATGGCTATCAACTTCTGAAAGATGTTTTAGTGGGCATCAATTCAAGGAGGAGAGGCATGCTTATCAGATGATTAAACATATTAAAAGATTAAATATGATAAGGCAATTAGTAATGTCAGGGTTGTGACAGAGGAAGTTCATTAAAGTTGGCCTAATCAAAGATTTGTTTTTGTCCCTTATATTTTTCTTTAAACATGGATGGAGCCATAGTCATAAATATGTTACTGAAATAAAGATAACAAAATACTTAACTTACTTTTCCCTTAAATAGCTAATGCTTATGTAATCCGACAAAATCAGAATCTGCTGCAACTGAACCTCATCTAAAGACATTTCCTAGAGAAATTAACAATAAGGGAATAAAGGCATAAGGGTTACAATTATATTGAATGAAACATAAAAGAGATGGAAACTGTAAAAGAATGACAAGATCTTCATAATATATGAACCAACCAAGCCAGTTATCTCTGCTCTGATTGAATACTGTGCCATATCATTATCAGGCTTTCCTGCTCTATTAACCTACATGAAAAACAAATTTTTAGTACTCCATCATCAATAAGTCTTAAATTCCTATGGAAATTTAAAAACTCCATTGGTTTCTATATGATGAATACAAATTCACTTAAAAGTTAAAAAAAAATGACATTCTAGTGTTTTTGCTTC
Organism: Bocquillonia castaneifolia; assembly: GCA_948193215.1. Classification (NCBI taxonomy): domain Eukaryota; kingdom Viridiplantae; phylum Streptophyta; class Magnoliopsida; order Malpighiales; family Euphorbiaceae; genus Bocquillonia; species Bocquillonia castaneifolia. The sequence goes on from CANYLF010062238.1 coordinate 8,778, forward strand.
CTCTAGATGATAAAAAAAAAATTTTAAAAAGAGACAGGTTTCATCCATCTCCAAGACCCGAAGTGAGAACCCATCAATTTGTCCAGTTCTGCAGGCAGAATATAACAATAAAAATCTATTAAAAGAAAAAAGGAGAACTCTTTTGATTAAGAAGAATTTCTTTTGACCTAGAACTTAACAAGCTGTACAATGTTCTGGAGCATACAGAAACATATATAGACATGAACAATGCGCAGACTCTTAGAATAATAACACTTAAAAACTGCCATTAAATAAGTCAAGTACTTGTCATAATATTTCATACCACAAGGGAAATCGTTACATCAAATGGATGCAATAAATGGTCTAGTATTATGCCTTCAGATCTTTCACTGGAGCAGATTGAGGAATCTGCAGCATCATTCAGAGTAGTTGTCTCTATAGCTCCTTTGGAAATCATAGAATAAATTCCCAAACCTTCAATAACCACGGTTTTGTTTACTTGGCCGGCTACCAACTTTCCACCTGACGATCTAACATGATAAAAAAAAAACACTCAAACAGCAATCAAAGGGTAGATGCTGATCTTTGGTAATTCAAGAATAGAAAAGAGCAAAAATTCTGAACTCTTGTGTGGACCCAGATTATAGCAGATTTATGTGCAAAATGTATCTAGAAATGGCGAAGGACTGAAGGGTAAATATGTTATAAGTGACAACCCATGGAAAAGAAAAGGTCAGGCAAGTATGGCTTTAAGTTACAAATTCCAGTCATATGCTAATCCATCAAAAAGGAGGATTGCAATTTATCGTTAGACCTGAAAACCCTTCAAACAAGAATTCTAGGCCAAGTAAAAAACCATTAAATTACAACTATCAAAACCAAAAGAAAAGACACGTGCAAAACACTTGTTCATCAGAACTATAAACTGCCACATGAGCATTGAAACTACAGTAACATGAATCTAGTTTAACACAAGGTAGTCAAAAGCGCTAGGCGCAATTGAGGCGATACATAGTTGTACAGACTAGGGCGCAAGGTGCAGAAAAGGCGATGGCCTTAGTGAAGTGAGGCATAGCTGAAATTTTGAAATAAAATATGCATAATACATGTAAGCTTTAAGCAAGCAACAAAGCTAATATTTCCATCTTTGGTCTTTTTCTTGTCATTAGGAACTGAAAAATCAGTTATAGGCTGCCTATATAATCATAGAAAATAAAGTATTAAGTTTTTAAGTAGAAAGTAGAATAGAATGATTGAATCGGAAAAGTTTGTAGAAAGAATGAGGGAGGAAAAAAGGAAGGAAAAACCGCAGAGTATAAATTAGTTGAAAACAAGTTTCGGCCTTTAGAAAATTTTAAGAAAAAGGTTTGCAGGAGTTTTAGTTAAAAACTACCGCTGTGAAAGTAAAAAGAAGAGTTTGTTGCAAAAGAAAACACACACTTGTCCTTATCTCTACTATCTATGCCTTGAGAAGGGTTGTAGATGGAAAAAAGTTTTTTTGTTAATGAAATTAAGTGTAGTTCTAAGACTGATTTAAGAAGGATTTTAAAATAACGTTTCAAATTCAACCTAATTTGTAGGCTATTAATTAGGAAAGTAATTTTATTAGTCTATTAATTAGGGATATGTAGACGTTCAAACTTCCTTAATTAATAGACTTTATTTCAAAAAAAAAGAAAGAAATCAATTATTAATTTTTCTTTTCCTCACCTCGCCTGAAATTTTTAGGTGCGCCTTGCACCTAATCCTAAAAGGCCTGTGCCTCATTGAAGGCGCCTTGCCTTGGAAGTTCAAAGGCCCTAGGCCAAATTTCGCCTGGGCCCTTGCCTTTTGCGCCTTTGACTAACATGAATATAAAAGACAAAATGTAAAACAATGCTATTTATAGAAGACTTGGAAAACCTAATCACAAACTATCTAAGTCATCCTTGTATTATCTGAATATATTCATATGATAAGAGTTCTTGGTTTGCATGGCTCCTACTGATCTAGTTTTAGATAAAACCAACAGATTTAACTCTTCGAGTTTGCAATCAGATTCTTAGTTCAAATTTTATAGGAATCTCGTGAAGGCTTTTAAGGTTCCAATCTGCATTTTATGCTCCTCCACAGGAATGCAATGCATAAGAACTCTTCTAAGAATCCTTCTAATCATTCTCCTATACCAAGGAACTGCCCTTACATATTATATTTTTTCCTCACTTCAACATCCAAACATTTTCATGTCCATCTGTTCATTCTTTAAGCTTCCACAATTTAGAGACCTCCCTCACTCTTGTAATTAATGTAAACCATATGCTTATATCATATAAAGAATATAAAAAAAATCAAAATTCAAGTGAAAATTAAAAGTAGGAAAAATATATTTTATATTCACATTTCTAGTCTTGTACAAGAAATCCTCCTTGCTATTCAAGGAAATAAAATATTAAAGTAAAAGGTTAAAAAAAATAATCATCAGGAGCAATACATTAGGGAGTAACAAAGAAAAATTTACCCAACCAGATTCTGCTTTATTGTCAAGCCAGAAAACTTCAAACCAAATGAAACCTGAAATTGGAAAGACACCCAGGGAAAATTAACAATTTTGTGCTGCTGTCCAGACAAATGATATGCAAAATAAGGAATCTGAAAACAGATAATTACAAGATGAGAAAATCTTAAACATATATTATGATATCAATCTTTGAAGATGTAACTCGTGACATGAATAAACAAATACAAGTTTTACCAAAAGATGATGCAATAGGAGACAAAAACCCATTAGGTCTTCAATCAAAAGCTCAAAGAGTTGTTATGCTCACAAAGAGGCGAATGGCTCTCTTACGACATAGCAGTTAGAGAAGCAGAAAATATAAACCATGTATTACATATCAATAATATGTTGAATGTCGCAAGCTCCAGAATAAACACGATATGCATCAGATGGTGGCGACTTACCAAGTCAGGCTGCAGTTCATTGCACTGAACGTGGAAATTTTGAATTGACATTTGTATGCTGTCAAGAACCTAAAAGCAAAATGAGGAACTTTATGACAATGACAACAGAAATAATTATTACCGTATTTATGAAAAAATGGACATATATCTCAGATAAAACTGCTTCCAACAAAAAAAAACGACAAAATCCATTACTATTTCTGCAAGCATAACATAAAAGAAAAAGGGAAAAAACGAATATCATACAATAACAACAAAAATAAACCATACGACAGAGTAGTCACCTTTGCTGTAATATATGAAATAAATGATTTCCCAGCTTGATTATCTGCAAAGGGAAAAATGAAAACACTAATAATAAAAATACACAATCAGATGCAGCCAATAACATTTAATAACTTCATAAAAAAAGAGAAATTCATTATCCATTTAATGCTCTAAAGCCAAAAAAAAAAAGGAAATAAGTTCTAGGGAGAAGAAAAGGAATAATCACGTTGTGCACAATGAGCAGAAGTTCTGTCCTATAAATACGACAAAGCCAAAGCAATCTCATGACTTAAATACTTCGGAACATCTAGTCTATGAGTCTTAGATAATTCTATGCCAGATTTCAACTTATAAACTGTTAAATATTAAAAAAAAAAATACAACTAAAAAAACCAAGGAAATTAATGGCAATACATTCGAGAAAACATGAAGGAAGCAAGGACAAGTTTATTTATGGGCAAATTTAATTTCACAGTAATAACAAACAGCTTACCACATACACGTCTTGACAGCTTTGCAAGTTCAGCAGCGGCAAGCTTAGCCTTTTTGCTAGCATATTCTCTTTTCTCAACAGCCTCCATACTCCACTATTTTACAACAGCAAATACATAATCATAATAATAATAAAGCTATCAATTTTGGAAAGAAACACCAGAGAATAATTAGTAAGCACCTCATGATCATCCCGCGGAGATACAGAAACAAAAACATCTTCCAAAACAATAATAATGGGGTGGTCCCAACCAAGCTTTTTCCATGAAATTCTGATGCTTAACCTTCCAACCCTACCTATTAAAATTTTTTTAAAATAAACTAACATTAGATTTAATATAATAATAACAATAAAATAAAAAGAAAATCAAGTGCATATAAAAGAATACCTTGCTTTATAGCAAATGGTAACCGAAGATAATCAAAAGCTTCAGGAATCAGTTCTACATTTTCTAGCAACACTTCTTCTGCAGTTTCATTTTTTGGTTAAACATAAATCAGTATAGATAAATAAAATAGAATAATAGTGAGAAAGTATTACCATTCCAAAGACTCAGCTTGAGTTGGTCTTTATGGATGTTTTTAACATATCGGCCTAGATAGCCTACAAGCACACGATGAACCAATCCCTCGAACATCCTCCTATTAGAGACAACCTTTTTTCTTGTTTAACCAAACTTTTTCGACATTCTTCTATCGACCAGTGGCGCCAGCACTGGTGTAGCTGCCGCCGTTGCAGTTGTGGTGGTTTCAGGTGTGGAAGTAGCTAGTGGGTAGATGCCTCTAGTTCTTTAGGCGGGTCGAAGTGATCACTCACCTGGATTACTAATTCTTTTTGTATTCTTTGAAGTTTGTAGTATTTCCACGAATGAAGAAAGTAAAAAAAATGTGCAAGTTTTTAAGATGGACTGTTTACAAAAAGCAAAGGGTAAAAAAACATTGCGCACATACCCTACATAAAAAAAAATGTACATATATCACCTTAATGTAATTTTTAAACAATAAAACCCTACAATTGACACCAATAATTACATTGCCAGATAATTAATTTCATAAAAAACACTAGTCATTAAGCATATTTCTTTCAGGCAATATATCAAACACCTACATTTCAATCCTAATAAAAACTTCTTGCTGCTCAAATTATCACCTTTAACTAACGACTGCAATCCAAAATGGCCATTTTAATACAAATGAAGCAGAGTTGCTTTCTTCAAAGGAAGAAAAGACGCACAAGAACAACACTTAATTTAAATTAATTAATAGTTCAAAAAATAATTACCGAATTAGCAGCTATTGATAGGAATACTAACAGTGGGAGACCAGCAATGGAATGAGGATGAGGCAAATTAGCAGCTATTGATGGTGAGCAATTATTAATGGACTGAAAACAGTCGAAAGAGAGTTGAGTGAAGTGGTGGATTTTAATGACAGTGATCAGAAATGAAGTGGTGAGAGGGTGAAGAAAGGAAGTCGTTTTTCTTTTTCAGGGATGGGCTGTGCATTTTAATTGTTTTAAAAAAAATACGACAATAATTAAAAGAAATATGTTAATTTGAGCTTAGGGCTTAATTAAAAGCGATAAATATATTTTGCCTATGGTGTGTAAAAACCGAACAAGTCAAACCGAACTGATTTATGAAAATTTGTTTGATTTATTTGATTAATCAGTTCAGTTCAATTTTCATTTTTAAAAATTTTGGTTTTAGTTTTCATCTTTGAAAAACCAAACCGGCCAAAAAAAAATCGAAATTATTTAATTTAATTCTTACTTTGTTATATGCATAAACATATTTTTTATATTTTACACATTGCATATATATTTTCATACATTTTTATGTGTTTTTTTATAAATATATTTAATGATTTTTTTTGAATATATAAGTATATATTAACAAATATTCATTAAAAATTAAAGAAAAATAAAATAAATTAAAATGAAAATAAAATAAAAACTGTACAGTTGGCAAAGTCCTTCTGGTTTTAAGGAGAGATCTTAAATTCGATCCGCGCCTTTGTTAGGAGAGGGCAAGGGGCTCAAAATGAGTCATAGATGGACGTTGGCTCCCTCGCAATAGATTAGTCTGGTTCCAAAGGATCTGAGATACCACTGTAGGCCATACCTATCACAAAAATTAAAAAATACGGCAGATCCAAACCAAAAAAACCAAACAAATTTGGTTTGGTTCAGTTTTGGTTTAGGAGTAAGTTTGGTTCTGATCTTTGACCTCAGAAAAATCGATCGGTTTTAGTCCGGTTTAGATCGAACCACTGTAGGCCATACCTATCACAAAAATTAAAAAATCCGACAGAACCAAACCAAAAAAACCGAACAAATTTGGTTTGGTTCAGTTTTGATTTAGGATTAAGTTTTGACCTTTGACCTCAGATAAACCGATCGGTTTTGGTCCGGTTCAGATCAAACCGAACCGACCAATGCCCCGAGGTTACTACTATTCGTCTGAGAGCATCACCAACAATTCTCCTCATAACAATCTTCATACTATTATAATTAATACGATATTTTTCTCGAATTTTATGCATATGCTACATTTTACTTTCTATTCAAATAAATAATTCATTTATTCATCTTGAAAGATATAAATTTTCAGGGTTTGAATAGTCGCTACATAAAAGTTAGGCATTCCCTATTCATTTTTCTTACAATTTTCAAAACACAATTTTTAAAAAAAACTAGTATTTCACCCTTATTTTCGAAAACACAATTTCAAAAGGCTTAATTGCTAAAAAAATACATGACATTTAGCGTGTTTTGCAATTTTAACACAACCTTTTAATTTTGACAAATCGATACACGAAGTATTTATAATATTACAATTCAATACACCGGTTGCATTTCAGGCTGAAATTAGCTAATGTGGACGTTGGATTAAGGTCTGTTTGGTTCAGCGGTTTAGTTAGTTGTTGACAAACAACGGATGATGGACAGCAAATGGAAGATAGCTAATAGTGGTCATCTATTAGTAACTAGCGGTTCTAATTAATTGTGAGGTGTTTGGTACCTTAGTGGTTGAGTTTTAATTGATATTGAAAATGACCAATAAGTGCAAAATTTTTATATGAATTATTTGACTCTACTATATATTAGTTTTTTTTTAAAGGTTACTATATATTAGTTAAGTATAAATAAAAGTTATTTATTTTAATATACTTAACTGGTGATAAAATAAGAAAAAAAAGCTATTAGTTAATTGTAAAACAACTTTAAACATACTTTTATCAATTATATATAACTAGTAATTAATATAATTATATAATTTTTAATTATATATAATTAGTAATTAATAAATATTTAATTGGTGATTAAATAATAACTAAAAATATATTTTTTATTAATAATATATAATTAGTGATTAATATAATTATTAATTATATAATAGTAATTAATAACTATATTTAATTAATAATTAAATAGATATGAATAAATATATTTTTTAATAATTAAATACAGCTACTAATTAATATCAGTATATATTATATATAATTAGTAATGAATAATTATGTATAATTATTAATTACATAATAATTAATAAACATAATTTTATCAATTATATATAGCTAGTAAATAATATAATATATAATTTTTAATTATATATAATTATTAATTAATAACTATTTAATTAGTGATTAAAT
>CANYLF010062415.1:0-12017 GCA_948193215.1 Bocquillonia castaneifolia
GAGTTCAAGTGGCCAGTGGATATCAAGCATTTTGGTGCATTTTGGTTAAGCATTTATACGTGTATGCATTTAGCTTTTCAATTGTTAATTGACATTATGTATAATGAATCATTTGATGTGTTTATATGTATATGTAAAGGAATTTGAGAAAAATGATTGAATAAAGATTTGGTTTTGGTTTAGAGTTGTGATTTTGGTTAATTACAAGTGGATGAAGTTTTCAATGTTTCTTGGATATAAACATTGTTGTATTTTTATGTTTGAAAAGTTTGATATATATATATTAAGAGATTTTGAGATTGGTTTAAGTGCGGTTTTATAGAGGAAGGTCAGAAATACTGTTTTTAAACTGTGTTTTCTGTTCGAAAATTTCATTTTGGTGATTTTTGGCTTACAACGATCGTTGCTAATTTCACCACGATCATTGCTAATTTGCAACGAGCTCGTTGCTAGTTTTCTACGAGCTCGTGTACCTTACTGGATTTTTGGACGATTTTCGTGTATTTTACAACGATCACTGTTCATCCACAGCAATCATTGTACATTTCACAACGATCGTTGCACTATTCACAATGATCGTTGCAACCCTATTTTCAAAGAAAAATTTATTTTCGAAGTGAATTTTCAAGGGAATTTTGATTTATGATTAATTACTATCACTATATATATTAATTCGTATTAAATGGTGTTAGATTCGGATCGTTACAGGTCCACACTTTGACATGCTTATCACATAGGTAGTAATTAAGGTTTGATTAAGGGCAATAACATTAGACTAGGTAAAAATAATGGCTTCATGGCATTAAGCAATAAGCAATATTTGGTATAATCATAGGGGAAATAACTACGTACAACTATATGTGGGTTTTATCCAGTTGAAGAGGTTTAAAGGCTCTCATAGTCGAATCTTCCCATTAACCATTACTATGATGGTAGGGGATTCGGCCTGGATTTCCCATTAACTACTACCCATTAACCATTACTATGATGGTAGGCATAGTAGAACAATCCAACCACTATGAATGGTAAAGTCAGAACACGACCTACATAACTGGAGTGGGACTTTTGGGCATTCCTCCAACAGTACCGGGGGGCTATCGGGCATTATGCAAGTATGCAATGCAATAATAGATAATGAAAGCATAAATGAAAAGGTTTAAAACCATGTGGAATCTTTTACTCGGAATCCCCAGTGGAGTCACCACTGTGGACGGGAGGTGCGTCATGGCCCTGAATCATAGGCTAAACACCAAGCCGACCCAACTATTTTGACAACCCCGGGCTAGTGCCATTCAAACCAAGAATAATGTTTGTGCAACAGAGCAAGGGAGTCACCAGTTGACTTGTGGGCCACGACCATATTTGTTCCACGTTTAATGACGTCAAATTCCCTAGAGGACGCTAAACGTCATAAGCCAGAGATCTGAGCTCGGCATAAGTCATTCCTCTAGTTGTGGGCCATATCTTAACATTTTTACTAACATCATACTATCCCTTAAATAGGAAAAGTATAAATAAGGAAAGCAATAACGCCCAATAACATGCCGAAAAGCGATAAATCACATGAACAATATGATAATGAACAATCACATGCAACACACATGCACCCTTAAGAATGGAGGAAAAGGAGAGTAGAAAACCTTATAGCGTCCTAAAGAATGCAGGTAAAGGAGAATAGAAATCCTTCTAAGGTGATCTAATTAATTTCTAACCTAGTGTTTCTAAATTGTTTTTAACGATCCTAAGTTTTAAACATGCATTTGGATTCATTTTAACTATTTAATTTACCATATAATACTTATTTTTCATTGTTTTTAGTTATTTAATCATTTTCGTGCAAGATAAGGAAATAAGGAGTGATTGACTAAATATGGAAACCTTAATTCATCCATCTAACAACCATAGAGAAGTGAAAGCATTCTAAATTAGGTTTAGAGATACAAATGGTGGTTGAAGCCTGCCTAGCTACGTTTTGGGCCTTCAAGAATCATCAGACCAGGCCAAAACCCTCAAAACTCCTTGGACTAGGCCTAGGAAAAATCTGGGCACCTCACTAGAAGCCCATACACCTCAATAGAGGCTCGGGTGCCTCATGGAAGGCCTGTGAGCCTCTAGGGTTTACTGTGCTCATCTAGGTTAAATCGCGTGCCTCTAGGTTATCTTGTGTGCCTCTTCTAGTACCCACAATGCGATGAACAGTTCTTAAGCTTAATTAAACCTGAAAACTTAATTTAAAACATATTCAAACACAAACAAGATGACTAGAATAGTTTATATTAGGAGATTATATCTTAAAAATAATGAAAATCCTAATTTAAGGGTGATGAATGCTTTCTTGAGATTCCTTGAGGTTTCTAGAGTTCAATTCTTCATATCAATTATTCATCCTCCCATAAACAATTATAACATTCACAAACATGCGAAACAAAAACTAAAATAAGTTAGAACATTTAAAACAATATGAACAAAAAAGAACACAATAAGAACATAAGAACAAAATAACAAGAAAAGTTAGAAAAATCTTATCGTCGTGTATGCATAATTTCTATGCACTTATCCCATCAGATTAGGGGTTTAGAGTCACCGTATTGATGTTGAATCCCTAGAACTTCATCAGAACTTCATTAGAATGACATTTTGGAACACCTTGAGAAAGCCAATTAGGTCCTCTTAAGAACAACTAGAATTAAGTTTCTAGCATTTGTCGGAGATCTAACCTCTGTATTCTTTAGAGCTTAGTTAGAGAGCAGGCTTAAAAGAAAGCAGGCGAGCTAGAGAGAAAAAAGAGAATGTCATTCTAACCATTATTGTTGGTTGAGAAGAGGTGATTGAAAAGTGAAAATGCGAGCTTCTTTTATAGGTGTTGGGTGAGGTAAAATAAGGTAATAAGCTTTGGTTACGAAGATTTTGATTTTCATATAATTTAATTAGATTGAAAACAAACAAGGAAGGTTGAAATCTGATTTAAAATTCCTTGGAGTGGCTACTAAGTCAATCAAAATGGGTTTGGGCTTCAATCATCAACCTTTACATATCACTCAGAACCTAGTGAACCCACTAATCATTCCCTTGACTTTCATATAGCTAAACACGACCCCACAACCTTCTACCAGTTCCAATACAATACCCCGGAAACACCAATAAACATTCCTCAAGATAACGCCTACTGCCACTTCCAACCTTTAGCAGAGTATCAATAGTTCCACCAATCTATTGGCAACCGCATCCTTAACCACTTAGATACAAGGGAAAGTGTCCCTCATTTTGCTGACATCGGGAAACCCATGGCGAAGCTCACCCCACTCCCTTGTGGATATTTTGACTATGAGCAGCCTGTATCTGAGATTTACAAGAGTTTGGTCATGCAAGGATTTATCACCCCCGAGCCTACCAGACATGATCTGACTCTTAACAACCCTCACTTTATGACTAGAACTTATTGTGAACTCCATCAGGTTGAAGGGCACCCAACAGATGATTGTTTTAGATTGAAAAGCTTTCTCAGAAGCTTCATAGACACAGGGAAGATAGTACTGGTTCATTTTGACAGCTCAAGAGATGACAAAACCAATGTAACCAGCACTTCTATAGCCAGGCACTTCTCCAAACTACCATTTTCTCTTTCAACAATCTTTGAGTATCTCGAATGGTTAGATCTATTACAACCGCAGCCAATAGCCAAGCTTGCAAATCCAAACTCCCACAAGTACTCCACGGGGACCTTCTGCACATTTCAGATTGTAAATGGGCACCACACTGATGAATGTGTCATGCTTCGCAATCGTGTTCAGGACCTCATTAAAGAAGGAAAGATTCCTAATCTAGAACACCTGGGACTTAACGAATGAACCTTCATCTTATAGAATGATGTTGTTTAAAGTCTACTTTGATGTGTCTGTAAATAAATAAATGGAAAATTGATGTTTCCTTTTATTTGAATAGTATTTCCTTTTAAATGCATTTGCACTCATGACATATTTGGCATTCACTCATATCATGATAGTTCATTTAGCATTGATACAAGGCTTCAAAACATTTGCTAGGCCCACCGTTGTTGACATAGAAAGAAGAAGAAGAAATGCAGAAATGCCACTTCCAATCTAAAAAATGGCTTTGATTAGTAAAAGGACATCACAAGAGTAAGGCAAGCAAACCACCATCAAAGGATTTCCGATCCTGGAAATCACCATCGAAATATCCTAACACCTCCCAAAATACTTCTAGGTATTCTCCTTCACAAACTGAAACTAAATGTCAAAATCTCTCTGTAACTCGAAAGAAAAAAAGAAAAAAAAAAGAAAAAAAGTGGAAAGAAAAAAATGAAATGAAAATGAAAACGAGTAAGCAGGGAGGTTCAAAATAAAGCACACCAAAGTGATTGTAAAGCTTGACCAAAACACAAAAACGGAAGCAACTAAAGGCTACTCAAGCAAATATGTGAACAATTGAGACACAAGGATAAACTCTGAACCATGATACCAGAGACTAGGCAATCAACACATGAAGAATCTCATTAATCAGAATAGTATGTTTTCAGTAATAGGCCACAAAAGAAGCCTAACAAACATCTTTGAACTACTTATGAGCGCTGACAACAATACTTCGCGAAAAAGTACCAACAACAGCCTCTAGCACAAAAAGCCATAACTGATCAAGCATGTGCAAAAGAGCAAAAAAAGCAAAAGAGAAAAAGAAGCAAAAAAAAAAATAAGTTGAAAGAAAGAGCCTGGATTAAGGCTTAAACATGAAATCTGAAAGGCACGACCAACAGCCACAACAACATTGGGCCCAGCATGCAAACTACGCTCCTTCATAGCATTATTAAATGAATTAAAAATGATTTGTTGTCAGATACTATTGATTGCATCATATCATTTACATTTTGAATGAGATACTAAACAAATGACGGCATATGCCGAACAATCCACATAATAGGCATAATGCAGAGTCAAAACTTTCAAAGTAGCACTTCATACCTCCGATCAAGGAAGAAGCCCATCCTGATGCCTCCAATAACAAGATAGTTGATCCCTTCGCCAACAAGGCGATGACATGCATCACAATCACGCCAACTTGATTGCCACAATCTGCAGCCTGACGAGGTAAGCCTGAACTAGCAAAGGAAACCTCACACATGAAAATAATTGAAACAAAAAGAAAATAAAAGCCTGATGAGTTGAAAATTCATCCATGGGCAGCTCATGCAAATGTTAAGGGAGGACCTACTAGGGTGAAAACCTCACAAAGTGGTGCTCTAGGCAAAAAAAATAAGGCAAAACATAAATAAAGCCTGATGAGTTGAAAACCCATCAGTGGGAGGCTTATGCAAAAGTTAAGGCGAGGCCAACTAGGGTGAAAACCTCACAAAGAGGCGCTTTAGGCAAAAAGATAAGGCCAAAAACAAATAAGCTTACTGAGTTGAAAACCCATCCGTGGGTGGCTCATGCAAAAGTTAGAGCGAGGCCTACTAAGGTGAAAACCTCACAAAGAGGCGCCTTAGGTAAAAAGATAAGGTCGAAAGAAAATAAAAGCATGATGAGTTAAAAACCTATCAGTGGGTAGCCCATGTAAAAATGAAAGCCATGGAAAATAAAAGAAACTCGGAAGCCAAACTTGAACTAAAAAACTTGAACCAGAAACTAAAACCTGAAAACAAGACGCCCATTGACAAGTTCCTCTAGGCAAGGGGTAAGGGGCATCCCATTCCTTCCAATGACTTTAAATGGCCAGACCAGATGACATGCAGGGGCACCTCATCCATTTCGGTACCCAAGTAACCAAAGTTTTCTATCTAGGCTGACCTAGGCACTCCGAACCACTATCACTAGATAGGAGCAACCACCTTTACCAACCAAGAGCAAACTGGACGTGAACAACTTGACTAACACTCTTTCCTTAATGCATGATTAATCATCACACTCTAAAATAGGCATTTACACTACATGCCCATATCGCACCACATGCTATATCATACCACTTCACAAACTCAGACTAGACAAGAAAGCCATTAACGAGTGACTGAAATCATTTACAATGATATACAATGTGCGGCATGCATACATGCTGCATTCCAACATGTTAGTTAGCACAGGGCCAAGCAGGGACCTAAAGAGTTAGGAGCCAGACAAGGCTAAAATAAAAGAACTTATTGCCACAAGCACAATGGCAACACTAGACAAATCATGCCATCGAAACCCGCACAATGAACAGAGGAGGTGACCCAACATAAAAAATCTATATGCGAACAGACATTGAGACAAAGATGTGGGAGTAATTGGTCATAAGCTGGCATATGTCTCCAAGGTAACTCAAAGAAACAGAACAATTGAAAGCCTGAGGGCAGGAGGAGTACCAATCATATGTAGTTCAACATATCTTCAGACGGAGCAGAACGAAGCAAGTAGAACTCGAGGGCTAAACGGGACCTCCTAATCACCGTATTGTGATAACATCAGACGAGCAACATCAATAGTAACACACTCGGCAAGGGATTGGCTTTGAGAAAGAAGATAATCAGCTAGACCGATAATGTAGAGAAATCATAATCTTCTCACAACTGGAAGAAAGTCAAGATCAGAACTCAGGGGCGGCAAGTCACCTTCAAAATAATAGTTAATCTGAAAGCTGACAATCTAACTTCATAGAACCCAAATCCGAGGGCAACAAGTCACCTTTACCCAATCCAACGACCTTCAAGAAGATAGCAGGTCTTCCTTATCATTCAACAAGTTCAGGGGCAACGAGTCACCTCTGAAAAATCCCATAAATGCTCAAGGAGCAACGGGTTACCCTCAAAATATTAGAACCTTCAAAAAAGGGAATGACTCTAGACAACAACAAGTCATCCCCAACTCAAGAATCTCAGATGACAACAAGCCATCTTAAGCAACAGGCTGCCTTCAGCTACAAAATTTCTTACAGCAACAAACTGCCTTCAATGATAGGAATATGAGGTAACATGAAACTACCCTCATGCCTGGCAAACTAAGAAAACACAGTTGGCAACAAGCCACCTCCAACAGTCCCTGGTGATAATGAATTTGGCAGCAAGCTATCTACAACAATCCTAGGTGATAACAAATCACCATTTATTTAGATACTCAAAAGGTAGCGAACCATCCCCAACAAACCTAGGTGATAGAAAATCACCCTCTACTTGAAAACACAGTCAATAGCGAGCCATACTCAGCAATCCCGAGTGACAGCAAGACATATTTTACTCAACAGATCTGGTCGGTAAGAGCCACCTCTAGTAATCTCAAAAGGGCAATCGGCAGGAAGACATCTCCGGCAATTACACTCGGCACCGAGCCACCTTTAATAATCCTAGGTGATAGCAGATCACCATCTATACAAAAGTGCAGTCGGTAGCAAGCCATCTTCAGTAATTACAGTCATTAGTGAGCCAATTCCAACAAACCCTGGTGATCACAAATCATCCTCTACTCGAAACACAGTCAGTAGAGAGCCATCCTCAGCAATCCCGGGTGATAGCAAGTCACCTTTTACTTAAGAAGATCCATTAGGCAGCGAGCCACCTCTAGAACCTCAAGTGATAGCAAGTCACCCCTTAATCTATAAAACTAGTGAGCATCGAGCCATCTTCAACAATCACAGCCAATAGTAGGCCATCCTCGACAATCCCAGAATCTATTCAGAAGATGACAAGTCACTAGTAGAATCTTAAGCCTAGAATCAAACTAGAAGATGGGAATCACCATCAGCATTTCAAAAGCTTCCTACGGCAACAAACCATCTCTCTAAATGCTGAACCTCAGGTGACAGCAAGCCGCCATCGACATTTGGGTTACAGAAACCCACCTTCTACCTACCAATATCCTAGATGATAGCAAGCCGCCACCAATTATAGACCTCAAGCGACAGCACGCCACCCCTCACACTCAAAAATTTCAGAACCATAACAAACTACCTTCAGCAAGCTCCAGGTAAAACCTACTAACTCCATAGGATTCAAGTGTCCTAGACTTTCTAGGTAAATCCCGATGTCCATAAAGATTTCCAGTAATCTAGATTTCTTTATCTAGTCGATCGAGAGTGTCCTAGATTTTTCGGGTAAATCCTGATGTCCATCTAGATGGCCAATGGAGAGAAGAAGGAGTGTAGCTTCATTGTCTTGGTTCTCTAATGATTCAATTAGATGGTAAAAACATAAAAGTATAACAATTATAAGGATCATTCTAGCATTCATACATCGTAAAAATAAGGGTTGGTTGTATCATTCTATTGATGTTCAAATATTTTAGTTTACTGTAACTTTTTTATATTCCACATACTAATTTTGTTTCGCATTTTGATTACATATGTGAGTCTCATGTGAAGCCAGGAGGATGTAGAACCAATCGGATTCAAGTTTGGAGCTCTGTAGCCCAAGCTTTAAACTTGAACAGTGTCTCGACTTGAAGATTTAGGTTGCTGCCATAAGCCATTTCTATAGTCCAGAATAGACCTATAGGAGTAGTTTAAGACTTTATTTATTACGTGTATTTGTCATTTAGGAGTAGTTTAAGACTTTATTTATTACGTGTATTTTTCATCCATAAGAAATTATAAAAATACATGAGAAGACATATTTGAAGCTCAACTTACAGGTCTTGTCGAATGTTCTATGGTCTAGCCGGATGTTCATGAGGTGCGACCAGACATTCATGTCCTAAACGGATGTCCCACTTGCTTTAGTTATTTTCAAAACTTGGGCCTAGCCCAAACCAAACATTTGGCTGAACCTCTAGCTAGAGGTCCAACTGGACCTTCAAGATGGTGAGGAGAAGTGGAGGAAATAACATTGCGGATCGACTGATTGGAAGCTTCGAGGTTGACTGATAAGTCCTCTCCAGGATAAATTAGTTGATCAGTAAGATTCTCTTATTATCTTTATGTAAATCACTTAGAACTAATCGTAAATAATTAACTGGACTCTTAATAAATAAACCCGATAACTAGTAGATAAAATACAGTAGAAAATCATTTCACCTTTCTTTTCTTTAATGGTGTATGCATATTCTTACCATTTTGTATTCTGGATAAACAATAAAGTAATTAATGTGCAAATATTAACTTGAAAATAAATGTAAAATGCATAGAAACTGATTGTGGATGTTATTCATGTAAATAAATAAGTAAATAATCCACTCGACTAATTGTTTATTAAAATAAGTAGTAACCCACCAATGCAGCAATCCGCACTCAATGAATCAGGGTTAACTACAATGGAGCTAATGTAGGACTAAAATTGATTAGAAACAATATTAGGCGCGCCCATTCATTGCATCCTACTTTCCGGGTGATTTATCGCTTTATATTATTTGTGTTTAGTAGGAAATAATGACCTTATTACTTAATTAAATGGGAAATTGCCCTAAGAATGGATGACTCATTCTGAACCCAGAAATCATCTAGAGTGATGAAGAATGGGGATTCCTGAGGAATTTACTTGTTTGTTAGTCACTAGGTGATCCCGATGCAATTCAGTTGGTGACTCCACAACTGTTTTCATAAAATCTATAAAAATCCATCTAATAAGTCTGTCGCCATTACCATTGGACACCATCCGACGAGTGAGTCCCGAGCGCTCTGTCCACACCCACTCCAGCTCCTTTATAATTCACAACTCCATCAAAATAACAAATTCTAGTCATTTTCCTCTATCAGGTTGACAGACTCATCCAGGAACTCATACTTCCATGTTTCTTGCCCATCTAGTGAACTTAGAGCCAGAAACTTTACTACTTGTTGGCCTTAGTGGCATCAATCCATCTTATTTTGAGTTTAACAACCTTTTATCTTTGTCTAACTAAGTTCCCAAGTCTGTAGGTTGCCTATCATAAAGCAGAAATCTAGTTTTGGAAGATCCCTGTAAATTGCACCCGTGATCAGGAAGATCACGTACGTGGCATTATATTGTGCCCGCGATATTGGAATCGGCCCCGCGACTAAGGACATATCACGACCATGATATACAAATCGCATCCAAGACCAAGGACATACTTTTGATTAAAACTTTGAAGGTTCTAGAGCCTTGGATAGTGCCCGCGATGAGTCAAATCGCCACCGTGATTTGATGGAACAGAAGGCTGTTTTCTAGAGGCATCTCTGGTTCCTTATATCATGCCCACGACACAGTGAATTGCCCTCACGATTCAATCAAACAGTAAGCCATCCTTGTGACATTCTCTGGATCATCATGTCACGCCCGCGATGGAGGAGATCGCCCCCGCGACTACAAGGAATATCTTAGAAGAAACTAACTGTTGGGAAGCTTTGTGAATATCGCACCTGTGATACTTTGTATCGCGCCCACGATCTGACAGATTTCAGTGCATTTAATGCAAAAGTAACTAGACGTTAGAGACACTTGTGGGGTTGTTTCTACCAGTAAGTTTTGGGTATTTTGGCTATAAATACCCTTCATAAATGTCCCTCAATTAAGGATATTAATTCTTTGATAGCCAAACTCTTGTAAATTTATTTCTCATCTTTGTAATCAATTCTTGTTTGGTTTTATGTAGCTAGAACTCTAGAGCATTTGGTGCTTAGGTTAAGTGAATTAGTTATCCATTATACTAGTGTCAATTCTTTGTGAGTTCGGGAAACACTTTGGTTTGTTGAGTTAGCCATTTATAAAACTCACTATAATGGTTTGGGATAGCTTTGAAATCCCTTGTGTAACCATTGTGGTTTAGTGGAACCCCAAAGAGGTCTTTGGGAGAGTGGATGTAGGACAAGTTAGGTCCAAACCACTATAAAAACATTTGATGTTCATTCTACTTCATCTTATTTCCTTCTTATTTTTTTAATTCCACACTAATTCACCCCCCACTTGGTATTTTCAGTTGGTATCAGAGCCTTGTTGCTCATTAATACCTTTAGTGGGAGTAAAAGATCTTCAAGATGTCTATGGGTGAAGGTATTTCAAGCTTGAGACCTTACTTCGATGGAAGTGACTATCCTCATTTGAAGTTGCATATGCATTGCTATTTGGATAGCGACCAAATCGATGTTTGGGATCAAATTCTTGTAGAATGGACTCCACCAACCATAAAGGTAGGAGAGGTGACTACAACCCTTGAAAGAAAAGATTGGGTGGATGCACATAAGAAGAGCAATGGCAAGAATCATAGAGCCATGGCCATTCTTCTTAGTTCTTTATCAAGAGAAGAGTGTGCTAGGGTTCAACATTGCACAACCGCCCATGCTATAAGGAATACATTGGCAAACTATCATGAAGGCACAAACGATGTAAAGAACAAGAGGATAGAGCTCCTTGTCTATCAGTATGAGACCTTCAAGAGGTTGGCCAATGAAAATGTCATTACACTCACTAACTGCCTTCCAGAATTGGTGGAAGGGCTAGGGAAGCTTTGGAAGATCTATTGTAACAACCCAAAACTAATACAATATAATAAGGAATTAAATACATAATAATAGTAATTAATAATAATTTTTTTTTAAATTCAAATAAAACTCCCTCCGAAAATATTTTTTTTTAAAGAAAAACAAGCAACAACGATCATTGTCCAATTAGCAACGATCGTTGTCAAATGTACAGCGATCGTTGTTGAATGTACAGTGATCGTTGTGAAAAACACGAAAATGGCCAAAAGTTCCAGTAAGGTACACGAGCTCGTGGGAAATCAACAATGAGCTTGTTGTAATCATTGTAAACTTAACAACGATCGTTGTAAACTTAACAACGATCATTGTTAAGCTAAAAAGCTCAAAACGAAATCTTTTTTCAAAATTCACAGTTTTAAAACAGAATTTACAACTTTTCCCCATAAAAATGGACTCGAATATACTCAAAACATCATAAACATAGAACGAACTTTCTCACATACTAAATGCAGTAAAACTGCATCAAGAGTTTATCAAATCTTATATATATCATGCATTAGTATCAAAATTAACTTTACACATCTCATAACTCCAACATACAAACATGTATATACAACTATCCATTCAAAACCCCTTACACATGCTTTTACAAAGAAATCCAAATG
>CANYLF010062688.1:0-10012 GCA_948193215.1 Bocquillonia castaneifolia
TAAATGCTTATTGAGTTGCCAGCTCACCCCTTGGCATATTTTTCAGGTTCAAGATAGAAGTTACGTGCATTTCAGTAGAAGTTCAGGTGGGCCAGTGGATAACGAGCATTTGATGCATTTGGATATGCATTTATATATGTATGAATTGGTTTTAATTTGTTAATTGACATATGTCTAATGAACTATTTGAAGTGTTATTATATGTGTAAAAGATTTTGAGTACATGTTTGAATAAAGTTGATTTTTGGTTAATTATATGATGATGATGTTTTCAACGTTTCTTGGATATAAACATTATTGTATTTTTATGTTTGAAAAGTTTGACATGTATATTAAGTGATTTTGAGTTGGTTTAAGTACGGTTTTATAGTGAAAGTCAGAAATTCTGTTTTAAAACTGCGAATTTTGGAAAACTATTTCGTTTTGGTGATTTTAGGCTTACAACGATTGTTGCACTATTCACAACGATCATTGCTAATTTGCAACGAGCTCGTTGCTAGTTTTCCACGAGCTCGTGTACCTTACTGGATTTTTGGACGATTTTCATGTATTTTACAACGATCAATGTTCATCCACAACGATCGTTGCACATTTCACAACGATCGTTGCACTGTTCACAACGATCGTTGCAATCCTATTTTCAGAGAAAATTTTATTTTCGAAGGGAATTTTTAATTGGATTTTAATTTATGATTAATTACTATTATATATATATAGTGATCCGTATCATAATTGTGTTAGATTCGGGTCGTTACACCAAACCTTTACAATGAGTTTTACTCAAGGCTAACTCACAAACCCTAGTGTTTCCAAGAGGCTAACACCAAACCTTTATAATGAGTTTTACAAGTGGCTAACTCACAACCAACCCTAGTGTTTTCCAACTCACAAAGAATTGATACTAGTACAATGGATAACTAATTTACTCAACCCAAGCAACAAATGCTATAGAGTTCTAGCTACCCAAAACCAAATGACCAAATAGTTACAAAAGATTGAAAAATGATTTTACAGGAGTTTGGCTATCAAAGGATTAATGTTCTTACTTGAAGAACATTTATGATGGGTATTTATAGCCAAAATACCCAAAACTAGTTGTTAGAAACAACCCTAAAGGTGTCTTTAACGTCTAGTTGCTTTTGCATTAAATGCACTGAAAACTGTCAGATCGCGGGCACGGCTCCATCAGTCACGGGCGCGATATGTCCGACCACTAGTTTTTCAGGGACTCCATTGTCGTGGGTGCGATATCACTGGAGATGGGATGCCTTTGAGAAGCGGCTAGATGCCTTGATGAGCAGCTCTTTGTTTGATCAAACCGCAGGTGCGATTCTCTAACCACGGACGCAAAATCACCAGGCGGAGAATGCTTTTGAAAAGAGCAGTTAGATGCCTTAAGGAGTGGCTTGATTCCCTTTGATGAGCAGCTTCTGCTTGATCAAATCGCAGGGGTGATTTAGTCCATCGCGGGCATGATATTGAACCTTCAAAAAGGGGCTCTCTATTTCTCAAATCGTAGGTGCAACTTGGTATGTCGCAGGCGCGAATCTATATGTGCAGAAACCTTCTAAGTTCTCACCAAAAAGTCTGGGCGCGATTCCATTTCCAGGGAGAACTATGTCACTGGTCGCGGGGGCGATCTCCACTGGTCTCGGGGGTGATCTTTGCATTTCGGGCTCGATATATAGCCACGGGAGCAACTCCCCTTTGTTGCGGGTGCAGTTTGATGGAGTCATTTAAAACTAGCTTGTTTGAAAACCTACACACTTAGGAACTTTGTTAGACAGAGATAAAGGATTGTTAAACTCAAAATAAGATGGATTGATGCCACTAAAGCCAATAGCTTCCATTCTAGAATGCCCATGGGACTGGGATGTTAAAGAAGGGGCATATGATTGCCTCTCAGCTAGGAGCCCCTTGCATTGGTATCTGCAGCATTTCTTGTGTTACTCTATTCTGACGAGGGGACTCGGCAATGAGAAGATAAATAATGAAGAGGTATTTATGCTCTGGTGTGTAATAGAGAATAAGGCAATACAGATGAGTAGGTGGTTCACCATAAGGATGTTGGACATAGCATAGCACAACAAAGGTATTGTGAACTATGGAGGATATATCACTTTGCTTGCTGAGAGGATGGGTGTACTAGGACCCGGAGTACACCCTGTATATAGGTTAACTCTTACTGAGATCAGGCTCGGTCTGACCTTTATCAGAAATAGCAAAGCCTTTGTTCAGTATGAGGGGAGATGGGTATATTAGATTACCCCTGTTGGTACCATTTTTCAATCTAGACAGTCTCCTACCTCGACTCAAGGACAGAGTTCTGGAGCTAAGGTTATTAGAGGGTCCAGATGAGACTATGGATAATGAAAGGGTTGATGACATGATTAGAGAGTCTCTGGATTAGCTTCACTCAGAGGAGGCTGCTGCAACTGCTGCTGGTGCTACTACTTCATCTCAGAGAGCTCCACCTACTAATCCCCCTTTTCCATTAATCCTTTTGCTATCCTAATCTTTAAGTAATTTCTTTTAATTTCTGAGTCTTTATTGCTGTTTGAGATGTCTCATTATATCTTTTAAGAAACGGTGTTTATGAATATTTATAGATTTTGTTCCGTATGGAAGATGAGACCGTGATACCAATATGGAACAGGACACACACACACACACACACATATTTACTGTTGATTCTCATATATCAGTAGCTTCCATTCAACTATATATGCATATAAACGTTGTTGATTCAACTAAAATATATGTTGGCGTGTGTGTGTGTTATTTTGTTGGTGTGTGTGATTCAACTAAAGTATAATAGCATTATTTTGTTAAATATAAAATAAGTTGTAATTTATAGTACAGCCACAATATTTTATAGAGAATCATTTAAACTAAAAATTGCTAATTTTTTTAGTCTATGTTTTATTTAATATAATTTTTTTAAAAAAACTTACCATTATAATAATTTATATGCAACATTTGTATAAAAAATTATGATACAAATATGTTAAAATAACTCATATATTGTAGAGAGAGCGTGTGTTATAAAATTAATTATTATTCATATAGTGTATTGAATACATATCACTATTAACTGTTTTTATATTTATCATCAACTAATTACAATTCTCCATTTATTTTTTACTTCAAATAATTGCACAAAAAAATAAAAAAAAATAAAAGAATTAAATATATCATATAAATGATAATCTTATTTATACAATATCTAAGTACTATTATATAACATATTATAAAATCAACTGTTATTATATAACTTATAAAAAAACTATTATTTTGATATTTTTAGTATGTTTCAATTTGATTTTGATTCGGGATAAATTAAAGATGCAGTCTTGTATTAATATTGTTTTTGTAATGGTTTGGTTCGAGAAAAGTCAAATAGGCAATGGGACTTTCAGTTTTTGAGATTTTACTTCCATTTTTCAATCTAGTTCAGATATTACAGGTTCCGTACTCAATCCTAACACAAAGAATTATAAAATGT
This sequence comes from Bocquillonia castaneifolia, assembly GCA_948193215.1. Classification (NCBI taxonomy): domain Eukaryota; kingdom Viridiplantae; phylum Streptophyta; class Magnoliopsida; order Malpighiales; family Euphorbiaceae; genus Bocquillonia; species Bocquillonia castaneifolia. The sequence continues at coordinate 3,506 of CANYLF010062688.1, forward strand.
GATTTTCTGTGTAATACTACTAATATAAATTTCTATCAAAAGAAAACGGTAAAACTAAATCGATTGATAGCCTTTATCAATAAAAGTTATAAATAATAATTTGATTAACACAAAAATAATTTATTATAATCATTTAATAGTAAAATTAATTATTATAATGATTACGATTAAAATTTGTAAGTTATTTAAAAATAAAATTATTTGTTATTAATTAAAAAAATTATATGCATAATAGTCATTTTGGTTAATATATAATACAAATTTATTTAGATTTTTACTTTAAAAGGCACATTATTAAATTATGTATATGTATCTATATACGACTAAATAAGAAAAACTGCATTAAACTTCTGAGCATCCTCAATGCATATGTCATTTCTAATGCAATATTTGGTATAAAAAATGGCAAAAGTTAAATTTGACATAAGATTTTAATTTTTACTCCAATGCATAATGCTAAAATAAGTGTTATCAATAGATTATTATAGTAACTATTCTAATTAAAAATTTCACTAATTAATTTCCTTTTTGAATAGAGTTACCATAATTAATAGTTAAAATAATAAATGTTTTCTTTAATAATGATAGTTTTATAAAATAATAAATATTATTAAATTTATTAATAGTAAGTTTGTAAGTAAATGATCAATTAGCATTTAATGTCAAAATATAACATATGTTAAATTTAACATATAGGAAATATCATTACATTGGAGTTAATTTTTCTATCATAATGTTAAATTATAGCATTGGCACTCCAATATGGCATTACATTAGAGATGTTATCATGATAATGAAAGATGGCACACCAGCCCAAACAACGATCAGAGAAATAGCAAGCCACTTTAGCAACAACATAAGTGGCATTTTTCGCTGATAAATAAACGAAAGAGACCTTAACATGTGTTCTATTAGATAACAAAGCTTGACAATCAGAAATTAAACAAAATAAATAAGAGGAATGCTCGATAAAAGACTGAAGGAGATGGACAACTTTCTGACAATCAAGTTACACCTCCAAAGAACCTTGATAAAATGAGAAAATCCATGATAAAGTTTCCTTAAAAGCCCATGCCTCTGCAGTAATTGACTTCCATGAACAAATATGAGACATAACACCACAAGAAACACCGGCCCCAAACTGATATTTGAGAACAAAACTTGCGCCAACATTCTCAGTTCAAGCATTGCAGCTAGCGTCTATATTTAATTTGAGAGTGTCAGGAGGAGGCTTAACCCAAATAGAGTGATCTCCATAGGGACGACAACCAAGGTTATTAAAATCCATGGTCTTCTTTGCTTCTCACCACTGGTGACGTACAGAGCTAGTCCTATTAATAACATACCATATCGTTCTGAGTTAACCACAAACTCAAACAACGCATAACAATCAAATTTGAGAGGGCATCATTAATTTTAGTAAGCAAAGAATGCGACAAGGATGAAAAGCAACCAGTGCCAACATTTAACAAAACAGACTTTGCCAAATCACAAGAAAGGAATAAATGGTCCACAGACTCAACATTACTACCACACAAAAGACAAACACAATTATCATCAACTCCACGCATAGAACGATTGGTACGTCCATAAAAAAACTTTGCATTTGAAAGGGATATTAAGTTTCCAAATACCATGCCAAACTTTAACATTTATAGAGTTATAAGTATAATCAACGAACTGAAGCCTATAAGCACTCTTAACTAAAAAACTCCCATTTTCCTCGCAAGTCTAGATCAGCCTATAATCAGTAATATAATGAGAACGAAGAATGTTACTGATCATATCACGAACTCGAGAATATAACAAATCTGAAATAATATCCCAATCCCAACTAGGAGAATGGGTACTCATGAGAGAGTGAACTGGTTGCCTGCGAATCACCTTAGGAAGATCGGATCAAGTAAAACCATTATTAATATCAGGAAGGCACTGATTTGTAGCCAATAGTGATGCTCTGACCATATCCTACTCTCCAACATACTCCTGAAAGTAAAAGCTCCTTCACTCCGGTAATGCTTGCCCAAATAAAACTAGGATTTTTACTACGTTGAACTTCAAAAAAAATTATTTTAGTATAGTAACAAGCTTTGATAATTTGAGCGAAAAGAGACTCAGGATCCTTAAGAAATTTCCAACCCAACTTACACAACAAAGCTTTATTAAACTCGTGAATGTGTTTGAAACCCATCCGACCAGATTTCTTAGGAGCACTCAACTTGTCCCAAGAAGCCCAATGAATTCCTTTTTTAAAATCCCTTGGCAACTATGAGGGGGTGAATTGGTTGTTAATTAAAACTATCAACATAAGAGGAAATTAAAAATAAAAACTCAAACAACCACAACATGAGAATTTATAGTGGTTCGGGATTCGATTAAATTCAATCGCTACATCCACTTCCCAGTGTCCAATTGGGTATTCCATTATCAATTCAAACAGTACAAGAGTTTTATGGCTCACTCTAAACCTTACACAATGTGGTTTTAATAAAGGTTAACCCACAAAACCTACCCAAGTTTTTATTTCTCTAGAAACCCTTGACCTAAGTATTTTTAATCTAAGGATAACACTTAAACCTTTCACAAATGAAATCCTAAACCTCACTCACCAAAAGTTAGCTCTACAAGGATTTCCTAAGAGCAGTAAATGCTCAACAATCAATAATAAAATGAATATTAAAGAGAGTTAAAGTTTACAACTCAATTTCAAAGGATTACAAGTATTAATTGCTTAAAGACTTGTTGATTACCTCTAAAATGAGTTGTTGATGACCTTTTATATCTTCAAAGAGATTTCAGAATGTTGGGAGTGTAATAAATGCAAAACTAGCCATTTAACCACTTCACATAGCTTTAAAAATTATAATAAATGCAGTCTGCCATCTCACATCGATCATTACAACTTGTGCAATGATCATTGAAGTTTGAACACAATGATCATTGTAGGTGTAACGAGTCATTGTATCTTGCTTAAGGTTTGTTGGGATGAATATGCATGGTCCGTTGTATGGTGTTCAACGATTGTTGCATGTGTGCATAATGATAGTTGCAGCCAGTCGTTGCAAGAGCTCCTGGCTCGTGGATGCTACTGGTAGTTTTTGGCAAATTTATTCCAGGACATAGCGATCGTTGCATATAGGTGCCATGATTGTTGCATTCACAATGATCGTTGCTCCTACTGTAACAATTGTTGCATATGAAAAATGCTTATTTATATCCTGAAAAATGCTTAATGAAACCATTAGTTGATTGACTTAGGACATAGAAATCATCATCAAAATAAGATATTAAGTGCCAAAAAAGGCCAAAATCTCCCTCCTTTTGATGTTGACAAATCCTAAGTCAATTTTGGGTGTGAATTTGAGGTAAAATACTTAAACTCACCCTTAATTAAAGCATAAAGGTTTTAAAGAAGCATTTACACAAAGTTTTGTTTGAAAAACAAATAAAACATAACCTGTTAAAGCATATACATAAATCATAGCCAAAAGATAAAAACATACGGAAACAATATGGCTAAGTGCAGAGCCAAAACACATATATATCATAAAACAAGCATCCATATATAAAATCAAACCAAGAAAACCATAATTGACTCATTTCTCCCACTTTGTCAACATGAAAAAGGAAGAAATGGCCAGAAAAATGTATCAAACACATAAAGAAACATCCAATAGTGCCCAAAGGAAGAAACAATGCATAAAAAACCTAGAAATATATGCAATGTAATGTAAAATGTACATAATGGACATGAAAATGATGTTTAAGTCTCTGGCTCTTGACCTGCAATAGGAGCATCAACTGTCAAAGGGTCTATGGGAACATCATCAGCTCCAAACTCAATATGACTCGACTCCTCTGTGATGACTGTTTCTGTAGCCACTGGAATTGATGGATCAACAGGAGGAGGTGGGGCTGGAGGAGGCTGAATTTGATCATCAGAGATCCCAAGATGTCTTTGAATGAAGGATACCCTATCCTCATTCCATTCGACTTTGTCATTGACTACAGTAAGTCTCCCATCCATCTGATTAACTCTAAAGCAGATACCATGGACCTCTAAAAAAACTCGATCTCTAATCGAGTCCATATTAGGCATAACCTGCCTAAACATCTAATCAATATCCAGGTTAGGTGATCCATCCTCTGATCTAGGCCTAGTACGTTGCATATAAGTTAGTTAAAACATGATTAGTAGGAACAAATAAAGAAGAAAGTGTCAGTTGTGTAGATGGTCAAGTAATAAGCACGGTAATAATTTCTGCTCAAGCATTAGATAAATTAAAAAATAAAAAATATAAATTAATACATGCAGGATGCATAGTAGTAGTGATAAAAGGATTATTTAGAAAAAGAATAATTATAAAAGTATTAGCTTGATTACATGATAAAAGATGGAGAGATACAATTTAAGGACAGATAGCTTTAATGGAAGTTGATATGAATATTAGAGGAGGAATTTTTATTGTTATCCAAATATATTTCTAACCATAGATGAAATTAAAAATATAGAGTTAGGAATACATACAAGATTTAAAGAATTTAGTGGTGAAAATTTTATCTTAAATATTACATTTTTTTAAGGAAAGCAACTATGTGAAGCTTCAGTAATTATACACTATCAGAAAATAGGGTTTCTACATCGAATGTTTGCAACGGACGCATTATCCATCACAACTCGTCAAAATCTGTGACGGAGTGGATGCAAAATTGCGACTGGTGTAAACATTTTATGATATTTGCGATGGATGGGCAGAAACCATCATAGATGTGGACGAAAATTTTGGCAGGAACCTTAAGCCAAATAATTTCCTTATGACGCTAAACTTCTGCAATAGATTTATGACTTCTGCAACTGACAGTCCATCGCAAAATTGCGTTGAAATAAATAACAACTTCACAATATTTTGGACGATATAAATGAAAATTGAAAACTTTTCTGTTATGGACACATGCACTATTGGCAATGGTCATGTCCGTCATAGATGTTGAGTATAAAATAAAAAAAAAATGAAACTCTAGCTGTCATTTTAAGCCTCCTCCTTCCTTTCCTTTTCTTCTTCTCCTCCCTAGAGCCAGCCACTGCTTACCTCAGCACCACCACCGCACGGCCTCGCCTTGCCACCTCAGCAACACCACCACTCCTCCGCCGCCATCGAAGCAGCCTCCTCCAGTGTTGTGTCGAAGAAGCAACAGCGGCCTCCTCCTCTTCTCCCTTCATCGGCGGTGACTGGCAATTCTTCCCTTTTTATTTTTTTGTTGTTTTTCTTTTAAATTTAATTAATTGATTTAATGATAATTATTTAGGGTTAATTAATTGATTTTTTTAGGAGAAATTAATTTTAGTTGAATTAGATTTAATTTTTTGTTAGGTTGGTTGAATTTATATAATTTTTAGTTTAGTTTAAGTTAATTATGATGTTAATTAATTCTTTATGTAATTAAAAAAAATTGTTTTCCTTTAAAAAATAATATTTTTTATTTTTGAAATGAAATTAATATTTTTTATTAATTTTTTTAAATAATTTTATTGTTAATTGATTGTTAGGAGTTAATAAATATACTGGGTAAATTTAATTTGTTTTGTTGAATACGAATTTTTGGGTTACATGAGAATTAATTTTTTTTACTGAAATTAATTTTTGTTAAATTTAATTTTTTGTTAAATATTATTCTATTTTTAATATAAAAAATAATAAAATTCTTTAAATTTAAGTTTTAGGTTTAATATATATTTTTAGGTGAAATAAATTTAATTTTAGGTTATATTAATAATATAGGTAGAATACATGTAATTTATAGGTTGAACTTTTTTTGCTAAAAAATTTATAGGTTGAAATTACCTAATTGAATGAAATTAATAATAATAACAATAATTTTATAAATATAAAAAATAATAATATTCTGTTTTAATTTTTTAAATTTATGTTTTTATATTAAATACAACTATGTTTTTAAATTTTGTTTGGGTATGTTTGTATGTTTTGGTTAAAATTTCATTGTAATTTTAATTGATTAGAAATTGCATTTAGATAAAAAAAATATATAAACTATAAGTTGAGTTAATAATTATTTAGGTTCAATTTAGACAATTAAAATTAATTTGTTAGGTTGGATTTAAGTTATTTTTAATCAAGTAAGTTGTGTAATTCATTTAATTATTTATGTCACGACCCAAATCCAACACCATTTAATACGCATTAATATGTATAATCATAGTAATTAATCATAAATTAAAACCCAATTGAAAATTTCCTCCGAAAATAAACTTTTCTCTGAAATTTAGGGTGCAACGATCGTTTTGAAAATAGCAACGATCGTTGTGAATAGTATAACGATCGTTGTGAAATGAACAGTGATCGTTGTGAAAACACGAAAATCAGCCAAACTTCCCGAGAGGTACACGAGCTCGTGGGAAAACTAGCAACGAGCTCGTTGCAATTTGCAACGATCGTTGTGAATAGTGCAACGATCGTTGTAAGCCAAAAATCACAAATCCGAAATTTT
>CANYLF010062731.1:0-10972 GCA_948193215.1 Bocquillonia castaneifolia
GGGTTTTCGGTTTCTAGGCCTGGTTTGAGTTTTTGATTTTTCAGTCCAGGTTGGGTTTTTGGTCCAATTCGGGTTTTTTATTTTTTGGTCCGGTTCGGGTTTTTGATATTTGGTCTGGTTCAATTTTTGATTTTTCAATCGAGTTCGGGTTTTCTATTTTTTGGTCTAGCTCGGGTTTTTAGTTTTTGGTTCGATTAGATTTTCAATTTTTCTGTCCAATTCGGGTTTTTGATTTTTCATCCTGGTATGATTTTTTAGTTTTTCAGTCTAGTTCGGGTTTTCGATTTTTTGTCTGATTCAATTTCGGTCCAGTTTGGGTTTTTCATTTTTCGGTCCGGTTTGAGTTTTTGATATTTCGGTCCAGTTCGGTTTTCTATTTTTTGGTCCGGTTCGGATTTTTGATATTTGGTCCGATTCAATTTTTGATTTTTTCATCCAGTTTGGGTTTTTGGTTTTTCATCCTGGTATGATTTTTTGATTTTTTTGTCTAGTTCGGATTTTCAATTTTTGGTTTTTCATCCTGGTTCGGTTTGGTTTTTTTGTCCTAGTCCGGTTCAATTTTTTATTTTTCGGTCAGGTTTGAGTTTTCAGTTTTTCAGCTCTATTCGGGTTTTTATTTTTGGTCCAGTTTGGATTTTCTATTTTTGGTTAGTTCTAGTTTTCAGTTTTTCGGTCCGGTTAGTTTTAAGTTTTTTGATCCTATCCGGTTCAATTTTGAGTTTTTCGGTCCGGTTTATTCAAATATTAAGTAACAGAACTTTTGTTCTTGATGGGTTTTTAACTTTTTATGTATGAACCACAAGATTTGTATTGAGATTTATTGGATTATAGGCAAGAAATTGAGGTAGTTCTTCATAGACAACAATAAATTGCACGTTGAGTGAAATCTACACATCAGTCTCACAATCATCTATGATCCAGATTATTGCTATACGATAAAATATCAACATTAGCTTGCTCAAAGATTCATCACCACCATGTCACCATCAAGCCTTGCTGCAGTAGTTGGGAATTGAAGGGTTACATTAAATGAAAGAAGCAATAACATAGCTACCAGATTCTATAAGATCTTTTAGCACTGTGTGATCCATGTATCCAACTTGAGTATTGTGAATTAAAAAAAATCAGAAAAACAAAATCATAAACTCAAATAGGATTTTAAATAAACAAAAATAAATTATTTCTGTACATAAAATGCTAACAACAAATTTAAGAAATAGTGAAAAAATTGAAAAGAAAAATAATTAAACAACAATTCAAGAAAATAACTATTAAAGCCATAATTTTTCTCTTTATACATACCTGGGTAATTTTCACTGAAGGTGTCTGAATTTTCGTCTTTCTACCACCACCATTCATGAACTTTTATTTTTAACACGGTCGTTCCCTAATTTTGAGGTTTGTAATGTAAAAGTCTCTGTCGTTAGTGTCCCGTTTCTAAAAAATTCATTATAATTAATTTTGATCTAGAATTTTGAATGTGAATTAAGATAAATACAATTAATTTTAAAAAAAATTTAAAAATTTTAGAACATGAAATTCTTTTTTTCTATTTTTTAATTGAATAAAATTGAGAAATTCATTAAAAATAGAAAAATGTGTAAATGATCCCAAAATTGTTTAGAGGTGATGATAAATATAATCAATTTATTTGAATATAAGATGGTATAATTTGAGTAAGGACCGTGAATAAAAAGTAACAGCGATGACTTTTGCATTATAAAATTCAAACTTAAAGGACTATTGTGTTACAAAACTCAAAGTAGGGAACTTCTGTTATGAAAAAAAAAAAGTTTAAGGATGGTGGTAGGAGAGAGATGAAAGTTCAGGGGCTGTTAGTGAAAATTAGCCCACATACCCTAAACAAGTACTCCGTCCATTCTAAATTAGTTGTCTCTTTTTAAAATAAAAAATGTTTATATTTAGTTGTCACTACAATTTAGGATTTCAAGATTATAATTAATATTGTTTTTCCATATATGTCCATGTGATAAATGTTAAATTTCAACTTAACACTTATATTCTCTTTTTTAATTAATAGGAATATATTAGTAAATCAAATACCAAATTAATTATTTTCTTAATATTTATGCTTTTCATAAAAGAAACACACTTATTCGAACGGAGTAAATGTTATTAGTTGTATGACTTATATAGATGATTGGCTACAAGCCTACAACCTTATCATTGCCATTTTTACTACCATGTCCAAATTCTTATTGATCTTAAGCTTCTTTAACTATTGTCCATGCTAACAAATGGGATGGCATGGCTTCTCTATCCTTTTTTCTCACACCATTCAAGACTTATATTATGCTCATTATAATCAACACCCGCCATTGCTAGAGCTTCCAAGGATACTGGCATTTTATCTTCTTCCACCAAGGATGAAAGAAAAATAATTTATTGGTTTTTAAACTCGTGGACCAATTTGAAATCAAATCAACAGATTGTAACTAAAATCAAATCTAAAGATTAGAGGTTATCTTAAACGCTCATTCTTTTAAAAAGTCAACTAGAATATTCATAACAAACGGTTGGGTAACTGTTAGGTGTAATTACATCCAAAGTAAGGTTAGAAAATCCGAATTCATATCTACCAGGATCAGTTAATAATAAATAAAAAATTTCACAATAGAATAAATAATCACATGATTCAAAATCTTTTAAAGTTCAACACATTAAGCGTTCCTTCCATCCCAAATTAATACACAATCTATTACAATTTTTTTTCCCACATTTCAATACATTATGAAATTCCATTTTTTAATCTTATCCTTACCAATTTGGCATCTTCTTTTTTTTTTTTTTGACACGACTATTAATTTAGCTTTTTAAAAAATTAAAGTTTAACATATACTCTTCAGTCAAACGATAATATTTGCAATCTAATACTAAAAATATTAACTTTCTTGTAAAGTGTGATAACTTTCTAAGACATATATTGTAAAATTGAGAAAATAAATCTATAGTTATTTTCACATAAATTAAAGTAGTTTTTATAATTATTATATACCAAGTTCAAAATGAATATAAACATGTAAAGTAATATGGATATAACTTGACAAGTAAACAATTAAAATGACATGACTGAAAAAATGTGGGATGAAAAAAAATGGGACAAACCAAAGTGCCAGACAAATAGGGAGTATACATGAATTAAAAAACTGGGAGTAATCCTATAAAAAAGAAGGGAGTAATAATTTAAATCTATTGCAACATTTGTAATTTTGTAGTACTGATATTTGTAAGTTTGTATTAATATTTTAAACTGAGAAATAATTATAGTAGTAATATAAAATATTAATGTACTTTCCTTTCTATTTGTAAATATTATATCTTCTAAATTTCTACAAATTTATCATACATTAATATGCATAATGCATTTCTCTATTTCCTAACACGTTCCCTTCTCCCCATAAATTAACGTGCACAACATTTTTAAATTTGTACATATATTTAAAAAAAAAAAACTAATACTACTAACTTAATATACTAAAAAGCTATTAAGATAAATCACTTTGGTCAATGATTAAATTTACAAATAAAACAAAATTAACTTATCATTAATTTTTCACTCAAATCAGTGTTTTTAGTTCGATTGTTATAATTTATACTAAACAGAGATGAGATTAGATTTAGATTTAATGGGGAAAAAATGTACCAATCGAAGGGGAATTCAGAAAATGCAGAGGAAATTGCATATAATCTGAAAAAAAAACCCCAAACGAAGTGGAAAGAGAATAAATATATGCCTCCAGAACAAAGCCATCAAGAAATTGATCACAAGATCTTAAGCCCTTGCAGCTGAAAGGAGAGGCAAATTTCCTAGTTTATTACCTACTAAACAACAAAAACTCTTTATTTATCAATATTCTTCTTCTTCTTCTACCATACAGCTCTATAAGATCGGTGCTAATACAGAAACAAGGCACCAATGCCTCAATTTGTGGCTCCTCATCAGTTTCAGCAGTGATCTATCTATATATATATAGGCACATTTGTGAACCATATAAGAGCTAGGGTTTCATTATTAACAAACCCTCCCTCCTTGTTGGGTTTGGGCTGGGCTTGGGCTTTTTTTTTTTCAGTTGCAATGGAATTTAAGGAGTGGAAATGTAGTAGGCTGAATGTAAAATTTCACTTTTGGATAAATTAATGTTTGAATTATTACTTATTTGAACTAAGTTGTGAATCTCGTTTCGAAAGCCGCTTTGATTTTCTTATTGAAGTGAAATATCTCGATATCAGACTATTTCGGAAATCCGTTTCAGACCTTTATTTATAATTACATTTTCTTTTATATATATATATATATAAGAATATGTAATTGTAAATAATAAATTTTGTATAATATAAATAATGCATAAATTAATATTTCTGAAAATATTAATACTTTTCAAGCAATATAGTAAATAAAAAAATTAAGTAAATAAGTTTTAAATCATATCCAAATATATTCAATTACATATGATAAGTTATTTAATTGATTTTTAAGAACAACAAAATTTGAATTCACTTTAAAATAACAAGAACCAAAATAAAATTTTAATATTTAATATTTTTATTTTATTTATTTAATTTTTTTCATTCATTTTTTTTTATTTTTCACCTCGGTCGTCTCCGTCGAGGCAAACCGAGACAAAATCCGAGAACTTTTGTTACGTATCTCGTTCCGTTTTTCAGACCGGAATGAGATATCTCGACCGTTCCGGCTGAGACGGAACGAGATATCTAGGGTCGTTCCGGTCAAGAGGGAACGAGATTGACAACTATGATTTGAACACCGGAACGAGATATCTCGACCGTTCTGGTCGAGACAGAACGAGATTGACAACTATGATTTGAACTGTTGAATAAATTAATGTTTGAATTATTACTATTTGAATTTTAATTTTAATTTTAATGTGTTGGATATATAAAATTTTATTTTTTTGTTATTCACTAAATTTAGTTTAAATTTAATCTTTTTTCCATATAATGTTTCATTTTTTATTAATCACATTGTAAATTCATTGCGGTAAAATTTATTAGTGAAATTTACATAAGATTGATATAAACTATTGAGTTTACCATGTGAAAAAGCAAAACTTTATATGTGTAACATATTAATATAAAAATCAATAAAAAAATAATAGATTAACGATGTAAAATTATCATTGATATTTTTATACACAATACAAGCTGATTTTCGTCATATGAACCAATGATAGAAAAACAATTCCAACCAGCTTCAGAGCTTGAAAGTAACATTGGAAGACAGAAAGCATATCCTTCATTGTATTGCACCATATTGAAGTTTGTTTATTCACAACCGAATATGAAACAAAACTACTAATCTTCTGCGGATCAGAAGATAAATTTTTACATAATATATGAATATATATATTTAACTCAATTTCACAAAGAAATCAAACAATATCAAACGCCATAATCTAACCAACAATAAGAAAAAAAATAATAAAATAAAATTTACAGAGGATGGAGAACTTGCCAGCTCTCCCATTTTAGCAAATTCCTAAAATTTATACCCTTTTGAGTTTACGCCACAACCAAAGTATGTGTCTGTTGTCTAATTCACAAAATGGTAACCTGTCTCTCTCTGCAAAAGAACTCTCATGATAGATATATACGCGGCGCCTGCGAAAACACGAGGGTGTTCGAATGGCTTTTATCCCCTAAACCTAACAACAACACAAGATATATCATCTTTACTCTCTCTTTTCAATGCCTCAGCTGTTAACTGCTTTGCTGCTTTCTGTGGATCTTTAATCTTTCTTGCAATATCGACAGCCTCTTGGTTTGACACCACCTACATTATTATATCAACACCAAAAGAAAACGGTATAATTTTTGTTAAAAAAAAAAGAAAAAGAAAAAGAATTTATAAAGAAATTTGCAAATGCAACAAGTCATTTAAGTGTGCAATAAGTGCTGATTGAACCCATTGAAGAAAATTAATCAGAATTGATTCACACCTTCCATAGGCCATCGCTCGCAAGGATTAACATATCTGTATTGCTGTCTATGATAGAGTTCTGTATATCTGGATCAGATCGCAGATGTGATTTCAGGCTCTTGTCTCCAAAAGCACGAGAAACTGCTAGCTGCCCATTAACTCTAGGGACATCTCCTGAAAATAAGTAGCAAAAGAAAGGCTAATAATATTAACCAAAACTGCTAATCTAATTGATTCATAAATAGTCATAACAAACATGAGATAGTGCACTTCCAGTGGAGAAGAAAAACAAGTCCTAAAACACACAACACTCTTCTACAAGTTTGAGCTTCAGATGATAAATAGGAATCACCCACTTGATTAAAGTTTTCCTCGTAAATATAAGCAAATTTTGTAATTCCTATTTTGATAAGTTAAATGAAATTTCAGGGAATTTCCTACGGGTGTTTAGTTGAAAATTTTCTTAAGGTAGCTTCAATCATTTATTTCAAGCTTGAAATGGAGATGCAGAATGTCATAAATGAAAAGCTACAGAGTTTGATTATAGACCATATGCATAGTTGGGTGATATCTCCCTATCTATGAGGCCACTGCAAGTAATTACTAGTTTTGAATGATCCTCTTCCCAGCTGGCCTGAAATTCCACAGAGCCAAATGATGACTGAATTGAGAAAAGAAACCAAAAAGGAAGAGCGTGGTGTGTGGATGCTTTCTGATGTTTGTCAATTAAGTACCAATATGACTTCAAAGATTTCATATGGAGGATCAGACTCCTCGAATAAAAAGTCGCTCAAATATCTTTTCAACTGTCAAGTTAATCATGATGAGATATAAGAACGCCAGAGAGATGTAATACTTTAGGCTAGTTGAGTAGTCCTCAAGTCATATGCTATTAACTGAAGTTATCCTCGAGTCATCAGCTACTCTTCAGTCATGAAGATGAAATACTTATTCAGTACCCTTTAACATCAACAACATGAAATTCCACTAAAGGTTTCAGATTTTTAGAGCTAAAGGGAAATACCCCTTCATATGCGTGGTTTAGGAAAACTATGCAGCTCTTATAGAATAAAACAAAACAAAAATCCCAAACAATACGCTTGAAAGCTCCTGAACCGGTTCCCTAGCTTGTTGAAGGAAGCAAAAGAGGACCCTTTTTTGCTCTTCTATCTACCTACTTAATTATTATTTGCTCTTTGGGATTGAATCTTAGTTGAATCGATGCATCTTTTTATTAAATAAAGATGAATCTCATGCAGATTAAAGTTGAATGGTGTTGGAAATATGATCATTTTAATTGACCGCAAAACTCAATTAAGCAAACAGGCATATGTACAGCTTGATGGATCATTGATTACAAACCCATTCAAGAAGCAGAGACTTCCTCCATGACAAACATTGAGTAGCAGACATGGACTAATTAATCTTTCTTACGCATATATTTCTTTAAACTTGAGATTAGTATATATTCAAACAAATTCTTATTAACAATTTCTAATGTGTGAAAAGAAATGAGATGAGGAAAAAAAAAAACCTGGCATGTTTGAGACAAAACCACCCTTGTCCTCTATGCTGCCTCGTTCGGTGTTAGGTTCATGGTCAGTGGTCATTTGAGCTGCCTGTCCTCCTTTTGACAGTACAGCCCTTGAATCACCAACATTAGCTACCCATAATCTTTGACCATTTATCAGAATTGCAGTCACAGCTGTGGACCCACCTCGCCCCAAGTCAGGACTATGAGAGAGAATTGCCCGGTCTGTCCTCTCATATGCTTTTGTTATAGCTGTGCTGGGGTCAGTAAAGAACCCTTCCTAGAATGATGAGATGATAAAAATGTCACAATACACAACCCATCCACCCCCCAACAACTAATTTAACTAACATGGACCAAAATGTTTGCCTGGCAAATTAGAAGTTTGAGAATGATGCCATACCTCGTTTAGGATATTGGAAAACAAATGCTTTTGTAGATATGAAGGCACACTATCTCCCAAATGTCCATCATAGATAGCAAAAAGCCCTAATTCACGTCCTTGTATTGGGACAAACTTTGCAACATGATAATCCTCCATGGGATGACTGGCTTTGCCTTTTATTAGGCTAAAACCATACTTTATTAAGCCCTCATGGTTTTTTCCTTTACCGGAGCTTGATGATGAGCGTCCTCCTACAAACTATATGGAAAACAAAGTCAATCCAAATCTAACATGTTTCCAAGGCAGATGTGGATATAGAAACAAATGAGTCCAATATTCCATCGTTTAATGAGATGAGGCAGCGGGAATGACATTATAGAGAGAACTTATTGCATGATATAGTTCCAATTTCCGAGGAATGAAGAAGACAGGGAACCTATAAAAATTAAGAAAACAGAAAAACAAGCAGGTATATTTTCCTTTTGGATTTCTGAGAACTAAGTTGCGTAGATTCGAAAACAGTTCTAGTCCTAGTACAAACATGCTTCTAATTCTATGAAGTAGCAACAGAAGTAAAATAACAACACAGGCTATAATCTCAAACAAAATAAGTGAAGAACAAGGCAAAGAGGGAAAAAAAAGAAACACTTCAAACCACTGAAATACCAAGAAAAAAAAACACAGGTTGATCAACAGAGCACTAATAATCCCTCCACACAAAACAATCAATACGAAAGATCACCTTAATCTGATTAAAAAGGTATTCTAACCTATAAAATCCACTAGAATCACATAGTTAAACTCTAAAAGAAATATAATTTGGAAACATAAGCACATACCTGAGAACAGGAAGAACCAAAGAAGCAAAATTTACCCATAGGAACAAAAAGACTAAGCACACCAACTCCAAACTTTTTTAATTAAATTCACACCATCTGAAACATTAAAAAGAAAATCAAAACTTTAACATAAAAAAAAACACAGATATGTAAAGGCACACAGCAAAAATAATAATAACATTGAATTGAATAAAGAGACAATATGAAATAAAAGGGGAAAATAAGAAGTGGGTATCAGAGAATTACGAGTCAGTGATCCAATTAAGAGCTAAAAAAAGGGTTAACTTTGTCAGTAGCTGTGGTTCGTAAGAAGGGGGTTTAATTGTTTGCACAAGCAATTGAATAAGCAAATATGAATATAAAGAAAATAAAATAAAAATAGAATTGGAACAATGCTTACTTGGTTATATGATCGAGTCTTTGGGGGGTAGAGAGAGGAAAGAGATATATAAGAAAATAGTAATAATAATAATAATAAAATGAGGGTGGCGCTCAAGCAGACTTCTATGGCTGTTGACTTTGCTGTTTCTGTGTACTGTTTTGGTCTGTTCCTTTATTTTATACTGTTTTTTTTTGCCTTTGCCTTTTACTTTTGTGTAGTACCAAGTTAGTACCTTTCTCCTACAGGACTATGACTCCCCATTTTTTTTTTTTTAAATATAGCACCCTCTTTCAGAAAAACATGAAGGCCAGCTTTGAATTGTCTCAGCTGCAATGGATTAGTAGTATTGAATTATAAAAAAATTCTATGAAAGCATGCATGTAATAAAAAAACAAAATACAGATAAAATAATTATAAAAAAAACCTATAAATCTTTTTGCTTTCAAGGTGTTTAAAAACCATTATAAATTATAGCTATTATAAGCACGTTCTCATATAAGAACTTATTTAATTTAATAGTTTGTAAGTAAGTTCTCATATTAGAACATGTTTATAATATCCATTCCTTTTTTATAAAGGCTAAAGGCGTAATTTTGACTCAAATTTTTATGATTTTATCTAATATACTCTTAAATTATATTTTTAACCTATCAAAACCTTAAACTTATATTTTTCATAATTTTTGAATACTTTTTATCACATATCAAATACAATTTCACGTTAGCATATTTTTTATTATATGCGAAAGTTACACTTGGTAAAAAAAGTGTGTAAATATTATGAAAAATAAATGTTTATGAACTTAAGAGGTTAAAAGTAAAGTTTAGAAGCATGATAGATATGATCGTGAATGTTTTATAAATAAAAACTTTCTTTTTCAAACAATGGGAGTCAGAAAAATTATGAGAAGGACAAATTGAGATGGTGTTAGTGAGAGTGTAATGATAATAGAGTAAAAAGACATGAGAAAATAAAAGATCAGAAAGATAAGAGAAATCGAGAGACAGCCAAAGGAGATCGGATGTAAAAGATGTGCATGTGTCAAATATCTCCGGGCACTGAAACGATTGCTACACACACTCTTATCCCGACTCTACCTCCATCTTCAAACATAATATTACCTTGTTCCAATTTTATAGAAAAATTAGACATTTTATTAAAATTAACAGTGCAGTTAAATTTAGTTAGTTTAATACGATTTTCATAAAACTAGTTGGGAGCCCGGCGTTGCACATAAAAATTTATATTTTAAAAAAATTATAAAAATTTTAATTAATTTTTGAAATTATATCTTATTTAAATTAATAAACTAATGATAATAAAATGTTAAAATACTATATATAAATTTATTCATAAAATAAAATTAACTAAAGTATTAGCTATATGTTTTAAATATATTAAAATTTATGAATATTTATTTCATATTTATGGTAATTTTTATTTTTATAAATATATTTCATGCAACTTAAAAATAAAAAAGTTAAAAATTAAAAAATAAAGGATAAAAACACATATCTAAAGTATACCTAAATAAAACAGTATTAATCTAAAACTTTATAAAACAATTTAGCAAACGGAACAACTTTAGCTTGCAGGCTTTACGTCTAAACATTGAGAGCTTGCTCGTAAGGGCCGCATGGGGAGAGTGTGCTTCCAAATGAAACTCACTCGACTGGGATTAGTCGGGACTCCAAATAGGGCTTTAGATACCCGGGATAAAAACAATTATAAAAAAATATAATTTAACAAATTGATATTTATAAATATCAACATATATTTAGGAAATAAAATGAATGAGAATTTTATAAACTGAAATTCTAATAGCTAAAAATAAAATATTAGAAAATTACTATTAAGAATAATTTTATTTTTCACT
>CANYLF010062852.1:0-10129 GCA_948193215.1 Bocquillonia castaneifolia
TGCAGGTAAATGCTTCACCCTACATGATGCATTGAAAACTCTTCTGCCAGAATACTTGGAGGACAAGTCTTTGCTTGACGAGGAAGCATTAAGAGTAAAACAAGAAGATGAACAGAAAGTTCCGTCAGAAGCCATGAGCAGCGATAGAAAGGTAGCAGAGGAGGGAGAAATTTCATGCCAATCTGCCGTCTCTTCTTGCAGGTCTAGTGCTGGTGAAATTAAGTTTGTCCGCATCCAAGGCATTGAACCGAAACTTGAGATACCTTTCTCCTGGGTAGTAAACAACTTGAAGAATCCAGAGCATTTTCTTCATATTTGTGTGTGTTTAAAGTTTCCAAATGTAAAGTCTTTCTGAGAAGTAGGATTATTATTTTTTTAATTCTTTTATGATTCTTAACCCCCGATTTATGGCTGGGCATTTGCAATCACAAAGATCCCACTCACAGAATGGAATGTACAGAACAGTTGGAATGATTACGTTCAACACCCTAAACAAGGGACTCTTATAATGAACCGCATTTTTAAAAGACCTTTTATCCACCTTCAGTCTCAAATTTTCCATTCTTTTAAGAACAAGTTTATGATGTGACAATATAAGGTTCTATTCTTACCTACTAATTATTTGGACCAGTTGAAGAGAGAGAATTACATGAATTACTAGATTTTATTATTTCAAATATAAAAATTCCATAGTTTCATTAGTTTTCAGTTTTATTGACTTCATCTTTTCAATGATACTCATACTGTCTGTCTTCCTTTCATTTTTATGGGCTTTGTTTATGAGAAAACCAATTCCACATGCCCTTTCAATTTTTTTTTTTGGACATTGAGTATACTTTTATATTTATTAACATCAGTCATTTGGTTAGGTTTTAATGATGATTATAATTAAAATACTCGGCTTCGATAAAAGTAAAAGTATATTAACTCAATTTTAATAAAAATAAAAATATAAAAACCAATTTTAATTGATTTAAATTTTTATTTAAAATTAAATTATTCTAAAAATAGAATTGAATCAAATCAAAAAGATTTTTAGGTATACATTGTTTGATTTAGAAAAGCTTCAATTTGTTTAAAAAAAAAATTATAATTCAATTTTATGATTTGTCAAGCCAGACCAAAGTATATATAGTTGTCCCAATGGCAATCAAGAGGGGTGAATTTGTTTATAAATTTAAAAATTACTATAAATAAAAATGAATGGATACAAAGAAGAAATTATGAGACACAAGAATTTATAATGGTTCGGGTATTAACTAATCCTACATCCGCTCTTCAATTTCACCAATTGGGCGTTTAATTGAGAGTTTTCTTAGCTTACATAAAATTAAGTGTTTCCAAAATTATACCAAACTTATCAAGAGTTTTAAGGCTCACTCACAATTGAACTCAAGTGTTTTTTTATGAATTACACTCAAAATCCAAAATCCAAGTGTTTTCAAGGTATGCAGTTTTGGGTAAGAAAATGAACCAAGGACTAGATATGTGTGTGTGTGTGTGTTAGAGCAACTCCATTTATTATAGATAAAATAATATAGTTGAAATTCTTAAAGATGAAACGGTGCCTGTGTAACTTCTGATCTTATTGTAGATCAGAAGTCGATTGCTTCTTCTCATGGTGGGAAATCACATCTATGTATCTCTCTATCAATATCAAATTTTCCATTCATCATTGATGGCCAGAGAATTATCGAATCAAATATATCTTTTATCAAATGAAAGAAAAGGTTTATGTGTGAAAATTTAATGAAGGTTTTATTCTTAATTACCTATTAATTTTCTTGCCTAGAATTATTTGGACCTGTGTATAAAATTAATTAAGATGCCTTTGGTTGGAGTGAATAGGATTGAAACTTGAAAGCAGTGTTTTAAAATGGCATATAGACTTTATTTAGCCTCAACTTTTACTCAATTATCCATTTTAGCCTCAGCTTTAAAGTGTATCAATCTCGTCCAACATCTTTTTGAGTTGTATCAAATTTAGTCAACTTTGATTTAACACATGCTTTAGCTGACGTGGCAAGCATACGTGTCTCAAAAAAAGTCTCTCACTTATTTTACATCAAAACGCACCGTTTCATTTGCACTCTTCTCCTTTCCTTTTATCAATAAAATCATGAGTTGTTGAGGGGAAATAAAATAGGGCCTTGGGGTTTGTAATCATCAATCTTTTGATAATGGCTTTACAATCTTCTGTTGCATCATCTTCTCGAGAGGGTCAATAATCATTTGTTCAATTATTTGAAAGTGCTCAGTCATTTAATTTTGTTGGTGGAGAAGTGTTATACTGCAATTGTAGTAGGAGAGCTAAATTAATGACTTCACGAACCCACAACAATCCTGGGTGAAAATTTTAGGGTTGCGATCCTAATGAAGTGAGTAACATATGATGTGGAGTTTGTGTAATATTATTCCTGTTTATTGAGTTTGCATTGTTTGATTGATATTAACTTTTTACTTTTATGATAGGGACATTGTAACTTTTTCAGATGGCATGATGATTAGGTCAATGAGAGGACATTAATGCTATTGAGTGAAGTTAGAGCACTGAATAATCATCTAGGTATAATAAGGTCAGAGGTTGCAACTGAAGTTTCAAATGGAATTGAGCAAAGAAGGTCAAATGCACAACTTAAAGTTGAGCTTAAATTATGCAAAACAGGAAATTGAGGAAGCTATAACAAAGGAGAATGAGTTGAAAAAGGAAAACCTCATGTTGAAGAGAAGCCTGAAATGGAAAAAAGGAATAAGGGTGGTATATGGCTCTACAAGATTGGGTTTTTTGTGGCAATTGGTTTGCTCATGTTAAAGCGTTATGCTAACAAGTAGATTGGGTTCAATTGTTTGTTGATAGTTGGTTAGGAAGGCAGCATAGAAAGTTATGTATTTTGCGGGTAAAGGTTTGATAAGAAAGTTGTGTATTTTGTAGGTAAAAGTTTGATCGGAAGGAATGATTTTAACTTATTTTGCTAATAGAAATGGAAAGGTATTTGGTGCCTATGCCAATATATATGTTCTTCTTCCTTATGAATTTATTTATGTATGTGTAAATGGCTACAACTGTCAATAGTAAACATTCAACAACAAAAATAAGACAAACCAAAAGGAAAGACACTGATATAAAAAAGAGAAACAAATTCATTAACTAGGATCAACCACCAAAAGCATTCAGTTTGTAGTACATAGCATTGATAGGTGCAAGCACTTTCAACCACCTAAATGAGCAAAATAAATGGGATAAGGGCAATACATATACCCATCCCCATCCCCATCCATCGAAATTATATCAAAACTAGAAAGCTAATTAAACCACAATAACCAAACATCTTTCATAAGTCAGAATCAGTTATTTCATCTGCTTTTACAAAAAAAAAAAGTTTCCATAAATTTAGTTAATGTTCTTTAACTTCGGTTGAGTTTTCCTTAGTCTTCCTCTCTTTTTTCCTTCGTTAGCAGTAACTGGAACTTGTTTTGGTAAAGTCTGGCTCTCTTGCTTATTAAGTTGCTTGATTTCTTGATGTTTCCTAGGTCTTCCACTCTTTCTTCCTTCCTTAGTAACAACTGCAACTTGTTTTGGTCCAATAGCAACTCTCACATTTCTTTCAACAGGATCCTATATACATGAGTAAGTAGATATTTCATAAGGGTAGTAAATATACACATCAATGAGGTTCTTATAATTGTAGAAATCTGTCTATTTCTTACCCTTATATACTTGTTTCTTATCTCTATAGAGTATGTAATTCCATAGCCTTTTCTTGCCTTATATCTGTTACGAGCTACTACACTTCTGTATATAATTAGTTTAGTTTCATTAAGTGTTTCAATAGCTGCAGCAGGTTCAACTAGAACAGGTTGAACTAGAGCAGGTTCAACTGCAGCTGTGGTAGCTGGTTGCTTTGTCAACCTGGTTTTCATTCTCTTGACTTTAAAAAAGTAACAAAAGCATACAACCCTCACAACCAATCCAAGAAAGTAAACAAAATTATACTTAATAGCCAAGCTAAGCAAACAAAATTATACTCAACTGGATCAAGATTGATCTGTAAAGCTATGGTAGCTGTTAGTTGCTTTGTCAACCTAGTTTCCATACTCCAGACCTGCAAAAAGTACCAAAAGCATACAACAACACTCACAACCAAGCCAATCCAACCACATCTAACCTAAGAAAACAAAATTTCCAAATCACTCACAACCAATCTTACATGTTTTATAGCAAAAAATGTTACCTGATATTGATAAGAAGCTATTGACTTTCTTGAAACAACTTGGTTAAGTGTTTTAGCAGTTGCAACAGCTTCAGTGGTTCTTGGAACAGCTGTAAAAGCTTCGGTGCTTCTTGGAATAGCTGTAGAAGCTTCAACGCTTCTTGGAACATGTGTTGCAAGTTTATTTGCAGAAGAATTACTCTGTGGAGTTGTAGTTACATCTGGCTGGTTTCTCATTCTTGTCCTCATTGTACTTCCTCGTAAATACAAAACAAGGGAAGTTAATGATTAGCAATAAACATAATCTATTAGGCATATATAAGCTGGTATTACTGATGGGTTCGTAATGCACCAGTCGATGTAATATAGAATAAAGATCGTTTCCCAAAGAAGTTGATTAATTTAAGTATTGATCACACAATTAACTAAGATTATCCAAGCAGTCGAAAAGGAGTTTAAGGTAAAAATAAACAAGAACAAAAGTAATCAAATAAAGCAACACAATTAACCTAACCCAAATTCACTAAGCTAGCTATTGAATAAAGGTAAACAAAACATAATTATCAAAAATAACAATTCAATCAATGGGAAATAGACTATAGGATGGAGATCCACCAATTCTAGTAATAACACATTAAACACAAAAGCATGCAATTACCTAGGTTAACTTATGCTATAGATGAGGGGTTTTTTAATAGTCTTAGCCTATCTCTAGGTCAAAAACCATATATAAAGCACCAAGCATAGGGACAAGCTCTCACAAACCCCTCATACAAAGCAATCTTATACAAACTTAATCTACCAAAATCCCCTACTGATGCCCTTGAGAGCTCTCACAAAAAAAAAAAAAAAAACTAGCATTCTTGCATGTAAATCCACACCCAACAACATTTCTCAATGCTATCAAGTATTAATGAGGCATTCATGAAGTGGCCATTAACATAAACACACAATATAGCACCATTTAAGAAACCTTAGAGAGAGAAAACCCAAGCAATTGCATACAAACATATTTAATGCATCATCACATAGAACAAGCTTCACCAACCCTAGAGCATGTAAATCTACTCACTAATCATTGTATAAACAAGCATAAACCAAAAGTAAAGAGAGTAAATGAAGGGATATTACCCATAGAAGCTTGATTGGTAACACTATAGATAGAATACTTGAAGAAAAATTGAAGAAAATTTGATTGATTTCAAGATTTAAAATTGATTACAAACTAATTAAAGACTAAAATAAGATAATTCTACATTAATTTGACATTTTTCTCATAAAAACTAAGTATTTTTTTCTCTCTAAGTGGCTACTAAATTGTTTAGGATCACTTGGTACCCTAAAAATCAG
The DNA here is from genome assembly GCA_948193215.1 of Bocquillonia castaneifolia. Lineage (NCBI taxonomy): Eukaryota > Viridiplantae > Streptophyta > Magnoliopsida > Malpighiales > Euphorbiaceae > Bocquillonia > Bocquillonia castaneifolia. The sequence goes on from CANYLF010062852.1 coordinate 5,562, forward strand.
GTTTGGGGACTATTTAAGAGAGATTTGGTGTGCAGGAGACCGACACGGCCGGGTGCAGGGGTGAGACCCAGCCAGGCTTTAAGGCAGAGGATTGGAGGTAGGGGTGTGCACCAGTTTAAAACCGAATCGAACTAAACCGAAATTTTCAGTTTTTTCAAAACCGAAACCGAACCGAACCGTATATGGGTAAAACCGAAAACCAAACCAAATTGCAATTTCGGTCGGTTTTGCTGTTCAGTTCAGTTTTTTAGCCTATATTTCGGTCGGTGTTTGGTTCGATTTTTTGATAAAAAATCCAAAACCAACAACCAAACCGAACCGAAATTGAATGGTTCGGTTCGATTTTCAGTTTTGGTCGGTTTTTACACAGCCCTAATTGGAGGGGGCTGCTGGATGCTGGCCCAGCTGGGCAAGGTGTTAGATCCAACTGGGTCTCAAGGCAGAAAGTTGGATGTCACTTCTATCGGTTAGGCTGTCTTGCAGAAGGCTTATATTACTCGTCCGGACTCCGAATTAAGAAATTCTTGAGACTAAATTGAAATTCAGAAAGTATTCTACAACTTTCATGTTTTAAGATTTTTCTAATTCAGCCATGCTCTCCGGAGCTTGAAGATCCAAATTGTGCCATTACTTCCTGAATCTCCAAAGCTTGTTACCTACACCAATTATACATAAAAGCAAGCATAATTCATCCATGAATACTCAAAGGTCATAATGCAAATGATTTAGGACTTGAGTAGTTCAAAGTTAAGGTAAATACATAATTTTAAGCCTATATGAACCCAAATTTACCCTAACTAGTAAAAGCAAGCATAATTCATCCATGAATACTCAAAGGTCATAATGCAAATGATTTAGGACTTGAGTAGTTCAAAGTTAAGGTAAATGCATAATTTTAAGCCTATATGAACCCAAATTTACCCTAACTAGTTGCTACTAGGCTTAGGGCTGTTATGTGTATTTCACACACATCAAACTCCCCCAAACTTAGAGCTTTGCTTGTCCTCAAGCAAATGATGAAGCACAAGGCCTAAACCACTCCCAACAACCCCAAAACAAGGTTAAAAATGGCCAATCAAGATTTAAGAGGAAAATGCATAACTTAATCAATTAATCAACAAGTGCAAGGGCAAACATACTCAAATACTAGGTGTTAACTTGTACTCATTCAAAATTCATGCTAAAAAGTTTAACTTAAGCCCTCCAAGAAGTTGAGTTAAAACAATTTAGGTGCTAATCCTATGTGGTTTATCTCCTAAGTAAATGATAGAGGACTTATACTTCCAAACTTAGCCCGATACTTCCATTAGGTCCCCAATTGGCTCCCCAAATCAAGATGGATCCCCACATGCCCAAAGCCTAAAGCCAACTTATTCCATGAATACAAGTGAATGCAAAGTATTTTTCTTTCCCCCTTTTTTTTCTTGTATTTTTTTTATTTTTGCTTAGATTTTTTTCAATGGAAAATTTTACCTTATTCATAGCAACTTGTGTCCTTGTCATGGATACTTAGCTTCGTGTGTGCGAGTGTCAAACATTTGTGATGCCCACCCCCGGCTCTCCATTAGGGCCAATTCAAGGCACAATTGTGTACTTATAAGTGAGAATTTTCTCACCCATTGGAGTAGATGTAAATAAAGTAAACGTGGAAATGAAAAATGAAAAATTTCGGCTTGCAAAGGCATTTGGGTAGAGTTTTGGTCCATGAACAATGATTAGGGAGGTAATTAAGGATCTAATTTGGTAAAGGGTTAAGGTTGGATGTCAAGTCCTCACTTACATACTCAATAGAAAATCCACCTATTCTTAACAAAAGATTTTTCAATCCCCAAAGTGAATCAAGTTAAAAGTTTTAGTCAAAAATTCAAATTTTCCTCAATTAAGGACTGGCATTCAAGGTTCAAACCACTTGCAAAGAAAACTCATTGATTAAAGGATTAAATTGTCCATTTTAGTCTTAAAAATTGATCGGACCTAATTACCCAAGAATCTATGTGCAATTATGTACAAAAAAAAGGGGGTATGGGTATGTACAAAAATATTGAAGTAGCCAAGATGATATGTTCATGTATATAGAGAGAGTTTTGAAAATCAAGTTCTAGAGTGGGAAACCATCACTAAAATTGAAATTAAACTTAAAATGAACAAAATTACAATTTTAATTTAAAGGGAAAAATTTTGAAAAACTTAAAAAACAAGCGTGGAAACATGAAATTAAAATGAAATAAAGAAGCAAAAATTAAAAGGCTAATTAAGAGACTGGGCTAATTAAGAGACTAAACTTTGTGTAATTCAAGCTCTAGAATGTGTTCAAGTTTGAGGGCACAAAAATTAGGAAAAAAAAGAGGTAATAACTTACTCTCCCCCAAACTTAAATGAGGCAATGTCCTCATTGGCTCCAATTATGTCTTGGTACCTTGAAATGTGAGAGAATTGGCACAATTGTATAGCACACATTTCATAGGCATAAATTTTGAAGTTTGGAAACATGATAATTTGGAGCAAACACATTCATAAGATAGAGCATAAGTCCATACATGGGTTGTGGAACCAAGAGTCCACAAAATGCATCAAGCATAGTCACATGAATGGATAAAAGTGCTAGCATGGGAAAGCATGAGTTCTAAATCCTAGAAAGCATATAAAGTAAAGTGCATCATCATATAGTTATTACATTCATCCATGGTCAAAAGTAAAGCAAATTAAAAGAAAAATTTAACCAATCAAGTGTTGGTGTATAATCAATCTTCATGAGGTGGTGGAGGTGGTTGGTAGATGTTGATGTTGCCAAAGTAGCTAGCCAATTGGACTCCGAAGTTGCGGATTTCACCACTTAGCCCATCGATGGAGTTTTACATGGCTTCGAGTCTAGCATTGGTATTTTCCTCCATGGTGTCAAGCCTTTGCTCAAGAGAATCCAACCGATTGATGATTCTTGTGGTTCCGAAGAGTTTTTCACCTCTTGAAGTTGGTGGTGGCGGTATGTTTTCCTCATCTTCATCCTCATCTTCAAGTTGAGTTTCTACAGAGGAGCCTTCACCCATTTTCCTCTTGGAAGCTTTCTTACCTTTAGTGCTTTCTTTGTCTTTTGGCACACACAAAATCCATTTCTTTCCATTCCATTGACAAACATCAATTGTGCACAAATATTGAAAATCCAAGAATTCTTTTTCAAGGTGAAATAGTGGTGTGTTGTTGGGGTCAAGTAGCTTAAGGTGAATTGTAACTTGAGAAGCAAACATTCCACACATGACTATGCCTTTACTAGGAACCGCTCTCCACAATTTGTAAAACATAAACCTCACCAAATTACATTTTTGTTTATTCACCATACCACAAGACAAAAAGTATTTCTTTAGACACATGACCACTACTCTTTATGTTACCAAATATTATGTATGCTAAGAGTCTTTGAGCAACTTTCAAGGCATGACTCCTAATGTTAGATGCTTTGGCTTTAGATGGATTGTAGTAATATTCTCCGGTTATTTCTTGCCAAAACATACCATCATTAAACCCTATGTCAAAAGCCCTCATACCCTTCCTTAGTCACTCCTAAAGCATCACAAATGGTATCATAACTCTCCCTCTTCTTCTTGTTGAACATCCTAAACTCAAAACAACTATCCCAAGATGATTTCTTAATTGAAGCCATAAATTCACAAGCAAGTTCGGGATACACAAAAGGTTGAGCCTTTGGAAACTTCGAACGATAAATATTTGTAAAATATTGTCTAACCGCACCATCTATTCCTAGGAATTTCAAAGTACTCATATCAATGTACTTATGAACTCCTACACCCCTATATATCATCAATTTAAATTGTGGGAAAAAATGGGGTCATTTTGAATATCAACATACCTCAAATTATTAATGGAAAATTGATGTTGGGTGTCCCCAATGGGTGCTTGTGCTTCCTCCATCTCATCTTCTTGTATTTCCTCCATTGGTTCCTCATAATCTTCCTCTTGTTGTCTTGAAGAGCCCACTTTCTCCTTTCCCTTTGAATTTCCCTCTTTCTTTGCAATAGTTTTGGTTCTCACCATTTTTTGTTATGGGTTTGGGAAATTTTTGGTTAATTTGGGCTTTTGATGGTTGATTTTGATGACTTAGGTGGAAAAATTTTGTGTTTTTAGAGAGTGGTTTTGAGAGGATTTGGGGTTTGGGAAGGGATGAGAGAGAAGATGAAAGTGAGAAATGAGGGTTTGGGAAGTGTGGGGCTGTTTTAAATTCAAAAGAAAACAAGGGGGGAAGGGCTGGAATTCGACCCGGCCAGGCCTAGAGGCAGAAGGGGGCTATTGCTTTGTCGCTTAGGTGTGACTCCTCCGAGGCTCATTTTTGCACAATTTTTGATTCAAAACCTATAAAAACACACTTGAACATCCTAAAAAGACATCAAACATGGAGAATTAATCAAATTAGCATTAAATCAAACCAAGATTAAAGCAAAGATTGTGAGAATTTTGAAATTCCAAAGCATAAAGCACTTAAATTGCATTCAAATTTCTTTGCAAATCTTTGGTTCTAAGACATTAAAAGCACATTTTGGTGACTCAAAATACAATCA
>CANYLF010063053.1:0-17810 GCA_948193215.1 Bocquillonia castaneifolia
TTAGATTAATTATTTTTTTCATTAAAGTATATATTCATGCCGGCATCAAGCGATACAAACAAGATATACATGCCAACATTTTATTGATTAAATAGTAACTTAATATCTAAATTTCACTTAAATATAACAACTTGTGTACTCAGAAAGTGATCAAAATATTTTTAATTAGTACAAAAAGTATAAAGCATGTGTGCACTACGCAAGTTAATGATAGAGATCGGTTAGAAGTATATATTATATTATTACTAATGGAAGATGAAAAAGAGTCAATGGATAACTGAGTTAGACTCTAAAATCCTACCCTCTGTTTTTCTTCAAACCTTTTTTATTATTATTATTATTATTATTATTATTATTAAATCCTAAAAAAATATAATAATCATAATAGAATAATCATAATAATAAAAATAATAATATATAATAAAAAAATATAAGTTGGAGGATTTATATAGATGTTATTGTAAAAGAAAATTTTTACAATTTAGTCCAGATGTAATCGTAAGAAAAATTTCTATAAAAATTAAGTTGTAATTTTACAAATATCTAAAAATTAAAATAGTAATTAATCATTATTATTATAAAAAAAAAAAAGAAAAGGAAAGGAAGAAGGAAGAACATACGTTCTTGTTCTTGTTGTTGTTCTTCTTCTCCTCCTCAGACATACATACATATGCATACATACATACATATATATATATATATATATATATAATTTTCTCAAATTTCTAACTTTCATAACTCTCACATATGGAGTTAGAATCAAATGATTTTGCTGTCTATGGATTCCTGGTCTATATATATATATATATATATATCTATATAATTTTCTCAAATTTCTAACTCTCATAACTCTCACATATGGAGTTAGAATCAAATGATTTTAGTGTCTATAGATTCCTGGTCTCTCAACCTTCATTTTAAGTGGTCAATTGATAGGGTTTTACCGGATAGAATTTATAGATATGAGGCAAGAAGTTTTAAACAGATTTTCTCATTTTCTGTTAAATCCGTTCATTGTTTTATAAAACTGATTATATATCTATAATCTAGAGCTTGAGAGGAGTCCGATGGTGTTTTTAGAATTTAATTATGATACCATCTGTACTGGTGACTTGGCGGGCCCCACGTGGACCCCACCGGCGAGCCACGGGTACTGTTTACATACGGTACTGTAGAAGTTACTGTTCACAAACGGTACTGTTCACTGACAAAAATTATCACTGGACTCAATTTTTTGTGCTGATCTTAATAATGCAATTGAAATATAAAGATTAGATGCTGGTAATCTTTAAAAGCCTTTTTATATTATTTTAGCGGTGTTTTTAAATAAACAATTTGAATAATAACTGTGTCCCAAAAATTAGTAAAAATTATGTTGAACATTTATTCATATACGTTTTGGATAAAGAGCATTGGAGTTGGAGGAATGAAATATAATTGTTAATCATGTGAGGAAATAAGCTATTTCTATGTGTGTGAGGGTACCCCTGGATTACTGAGTTTTGCATGTTGAATGTTAATGTGAATTTGTGTGTGATATATATATATATATATATATATATATATATATATATATATATATATATATATATATTGTGTATATTGAGTAGAAATAATCGTATGACTAGAAGATGAGGTATGAATGGATGATACTTGAATGAGTTGAGATTGATTGATATATAAGATTATTAATGAGCAAATGAGTAAATTGTGATGGATTAATTTGTTAAGGAAATTTTGAGTATGAGATGAATTTTATTTGATTAGCTTGTTATGTATGATTTGGTAATGAGTTTGATTGTCTAAATGATTGGTTAGAAATTGGTAACCCAAAAGGTGACATAGAAAATGAATAATTTATGATTGGGTAACAAGAGGTTGTTCCGAATGAAAAGATGAGAAATTGAAAAAGATGTGATCGGGTTACCTTTCTTTTAACCTTTCTTTTAGATAATTTAACTAATTATCAAAATTGTTTATGATGTGTGGTGATGTGGAATTGGTTGACTTCTGAATTTGTGAGCTTGATTGAGAAACTGTGATGTGTTATGAGTTGAATTGGTTGTGATTGTGTTTGAAAAGAGCATGGATTGAAACGGGGAAAAAGGATTGTGAGTTTCGAGTAAGCTGAGCCGGTGGGATAGCTACCTGTCGAGGCATGGCGAGAATGAGCCGGTGGGGTAGTCTCGTCAGGGGCTGCCTATTTATATTTGTGAAAGAATGAGAAAATGATTTTGTGAGGATTTGGTGAGGATGAGTCATCCGCCCGGTCTTATGATTGAATTTGTGTATTTTTGATAATTCTTGTGTAAATGGTTGAATTGTCATTGGTGTGATGTTGATTAAATTGACATAATCATGGATAACATTACAGTTGTTATGTCACTGTTTGTAATTGATAATGTTGTACTTGATTTGTTGATATGGTGTGAGAATATTGATATTGTGAGGGGGTTGTGAAAAGTATTGCTGTTGATATGCCAATATGAGTGTTGTTGATATTATACTTGATTTTGACGATAATAGTGCGATGATTATAGTATGCTATGTCTATTAAGAGTGTCATGTTTGATATTCCACTATAACAGTATAATGCGACATGATTATTGAAGGTGATGCAATATGTTATTAGATGATAAAAATAAAAAGGGTGAGAGTTATAGAGAATTATATTTGATAATTACATGTGATATGAATTATGACTAAAGTTCTGAACTTGTCATGTGTTGTAAATTTGTTTGCTATGCTGAGTGTATTTATATATTCTGAAAAATTAATATGAACTGACAAATTATGTCAATAAACAATAAAGTCTTAGAAAAAGACTTTAAAAATTAAGTGGATTATATTTATTTATATATCTGCTTATTTTCTCACTGAGCATTAAGCTCACTATTTTCCTCAATAATCCAGTGTTGCAGGAAAATCAAAAAGAGAAGGATAATTTGGTAGAGCTCCGTGCGGCTAGATTCTTGCGATCTTAGGGAAAAGTATTTTTGTTAATATTAATATTATTCTAAATTTTATTTATCAAAGAGTAATAATAAATTAAGGTTTATTCGAATATTTTTATATGAAAGTTTATTATATGATAAAGTTAATATTTTTAATATGCATTTACTAGGTATATGTATAAATGTGTTTAAAAAGGTGAGGTGTTACAATTATTATTGTAAACACCTGATTTTTGGATGCAGGTACGTGGAAGTGGTTCGGGGGCCCGATGACGAATACGGTCGAAAATGGACCACTCGGTTACCCAATTTCTCTTAGAAATGAGTTGAAGGGTTGAAAAATGATTTTAAATGATTTCAAATATTTTCAAAACAGTTTTCTGGCCCATTGAAGATTTGATTGATTCTTTGATGAACCGATCGAACATTTGATCTTTGGATTGGGACTAAATCGGACAAAGTCCATTTTCAATAAAGTGAAGATTCAATCAAATTGATCTTTGATGATCATTCAATTGGTTAATCATCAAAGGATCGATCGACTCTTTGCTTTGAAAAGAATGTTTTGGGACAAAATGCATGTATTCAGAGGCTGTCAAACTACAGCCGACCTATGCATGTAGCAAGTTGACCAACTTGCCAAAAAGATTTGTTTTCACCCTATAAATACCCTAAAGTTTTTAACACACAAGACAACAGAGGGGAAGGGGAAAAGACTATATTTCTTAAATCTTTTAATATCTGTTAGCAAAAGATCATTTTTCTTGAGTTTTTAGACGAGAAAACTCCATAAATCCAGAAGCTCATTTCTACTCGAAGCGATAACAATCATCAACTTTGAGGGCAACCTACCATCCACGAAGCATTCATTCATTAGAATAAGCATATTTGATATTCTTTTTTCTTCATTTTTTAGTTACTGTAACTTTTGTTGTTTCTTAAAATAACTCCATTTTACTTTCTAAACATACCCATGACTTCTTGGTAATGAGGAGATGCTGGTGGAGCAAACAGACTGAAGTTTGGAGCCCTAAAACCCAAGTTATGAATCAAAACGTGATTTTGGTTCAACAACTTGGGTTACCCCGAAAACTCATCTCTTTAGCTATTTTAAGATTCCTATAACTTTCTTAGGCCTCTATTTATTATTGTGTATATTCCATTTGGTAAAATATGTAATAATCAGGTTGATACAAAGCTTCAAAGTTGTTGCCTCCTGATTACATATTCATTCGGCTCATTGATCATTCGTTCGATTCATCACCAAAGGTTCGATCGGTTCATCAATCATTTGATTGAATGATTAAATTTCTAGTCGACTGATTGACTAGTGGTACCAAATCTCTATTTTTGAATATCTCTAGGCCTGGGCCTTGTCGAAGATTCGACCGAATCATCAAAGGTTCGGTCGGTTCTTCAAAGAGATGACCAACATGAAGGAGGGGACTTAAAGATCTCAATTGATTGAAGCTTCGAGATCAACCGATTGGTTGTTCTCTAAAGGACCGATCGGTTGATCGATAAACTCTCTAACTTTATTTATTTTTATGCCAGACCACCTTAAATAATTGTTGGATTAATTAATAAAATTAATTAATTAAACCCGGTAAATAGATAGATTAAAACTGGTAGAAAATCATTTTCCCTTTCCTTTTCTTTAGGGGTGTATGTATATATTCCTGCTTTTTTTTTTATCCAGGGTAATTCATAGTTAATTAATGTGCAAATGTTAATTTACAAATAATTTAAAATATATTAGAAACTAATTGTGGATGTTTTGCATGTAAATAAATAAGCAAATAATCCACTCAGTAAATATTATCAAAATGAATAGAAACCCACTAAATACAACAAACAACACTCAATCAATCAGCGTTAATCGAAGTGGAATTAATGCAGGAAAATAAAATTGAATAGAAACAATATTAGGGATGACCATTCAACCTTATTAGTGCCATATTTATTTTCTGGGTGATTTATCGCTTTATTATTATTTATCGCTTTATTATTGTTGTCCTCTGTAGGAAATAATAATCTTTTTAATTAATTAAATGGGAAATTGCCTCCTATGAAAGACTCATTCAGAACCCAGAAATCATTTGGAGTGATGATGGATGGGAATTCCAAAGGAATCGACCTGTTTGTTTATCACTTGGTGATCCTAATGCAATTCAGGTAGTGACTCCATAATGTTTTCATAAAATCTAAATCCCAAATTAGTGAGTCATCTCGCCATTGCCATTGGACACCATCACAGGCACACCCTGCTGTCCACAGTGGCGACTTCATTGGGGAAATTTTTATAATTAAAAAGAATGAGATTCCAAGCAATTTTCCATCTTTTTAATTAATTTGGTTATTGTTCTCCTTTCCAGCATTGCATTTCTCTACATGTCCCTTAAAACCCCAGTACCACTTATAATGCAATCCAATGATTCCAGTCGTTTCTTGGGCTATATTAATGGTGACTACCATTCATAATTGAGATGACTTTCCTCGTTGCTTGGATCCTTAAGTGGGGATGACGGTCAAAGGAAGTTCACTTGTGTGGGAGCCTTTTTAGCCAAACCCATGTCGAAACCCAACATATAATGGCCATAGAAGTTTCCCGTAGGTTTACCCGAGTAATCCTACTTATTGTAATGTTGCCATGAGTATTTATGATCGTTAATTCTAAAGCCTACACCGAAGCTCTGTCCGTCTAAAAAATAAAATTAAGGCAAAAGGATACAGACTCAACCATCATAAATGCTATTGTTTGCTAGGATAGCTTGAGAGTTCATGCATGCACGATGGTACTATTATCCCTTGTTAATGAAATAAAGTACCCTAGCCTACCTAGAAAATGGACTTTTACCAACGAAACACATGTGTGGGAGGAATAAGGTTGGAAGGCCTACCATTTGGCAGTAATTGATACTTGTATCGCTAACGGTTTTATTGTTTTCCTTGTCATGCATACATGCATTTGCATTTCATGCATCACCCTAACCCTTCTATTTTATAGCAATTACAAGATGGCCAACAACATCAACATCTAGCACATTCATGAAATTATGAGAAATGAGGTACGAACCATGTTAAAGGAGTTCTTGGGAATGCAACTTGAGAATCGTCTAATGAATCACCCTGAAAAATATGAAGAGGCCGAATCCAATAAAGACACAACCATGAAGTATGAGGTCCAGAACTTGACTGAAAAATGTACGTCCTTGGTTAATGAAAGGGAAAAGCTTGAGATGGAGAATGCAAACTTTTACTCGAAAAATAGGAGTCTGCCTGAAATCATTGAGGGAGCTTCAACCATCCTCTAATCCAAATGGAAATGTGATGTGTGTACAACACACATATAGAATGGAGCATATAAATGCATCATCTAAAGGGTTTCAACCCCATTTAGAGCATTAATCATACATTTTACTCTTTATTTACATCTTATAAGTGTTTATGAACATGCTCCTTAAACGTTTAGTTTTATAAAGCATTTATACTTGGTTTGATGTGGAATTCATGTAGGTATGAGATTTAAAGAGTTTGGGAGGTTTACAAGCCATTTGGAGAATGAGGCATGCTTAAAGCTTAAAGGCGAGTTTGAGAATCGGTAGACGGAAGCTCGGAACTGGAAATGCGAAAGGTGACTTGGAATGATAAGCTCCAGATCCTTAGCACTATGGTATTACTTCAAGTAGCAAAAAGAATTAGTCCATTTGGTGTTAAGACGAAGGAGATGCTACCCGCACATCTAGAGGCACTCCGAAAGCTGTTTTCAACGCAATAATAAACTATCAAGGGCATTTTAGGGAAGCAAATAACTGAATCAGAAAATGTGCAAAGTATAAAAGTTGAACTAAACATCATGAAATTCAATTTAGGATCAATAATTTCTCGATTCGGAGTTCGTATTATAAATATATGCCCCCTGCAAGATGACCTTCCAGCTGAAGCTGAGGATAGAAGACACAGAAGCTTGCCACGGCCCATGGCAGACCTTATGACCTTATTTCTACCAGTAAACAAGAACCAGCCTTAGGAGCTTGCCATGGCCCATGTGGTCAATGCCATGGCTCGTGGTAGCCCCCTGAGGGGTCCCTTTAAATCACCTCAAACCCTTTTTATTTCAACCTTAAGTCATTCTAAACAGAGAGTAGCCCCTAGTGAGAGAGAAATACTTAGTTTTTAGTGAGAGAAACATCGATTTAGAGTAGTATTAGTTTGTATTAACTTAAAATTACTTTGTAATGGACTCTTAATAATTAATTTATTCATGTTCTTGCATTTTCCTTTCAAAGAATCTATTGTTCTAAATTGTTTCCTCTTGCTTCTATGGGTAATAACTTTTCATTTACTCTCTTTATCTTTAGTTTATATATGTTAATGATGGATTGTGAGTAGATATTCATGCTCTAGGGTTTTTGAAACCCATTACCCATGAACATGTGGTGATTTATGTGTTTAAACTTGGTTATGGCTTTCTCTCTCTAGGGGTTTACTCATATATGTGCTTGTTTGTTGTGTTTGTGTGTTCAGCCATCACATAGATGCTATTCTTGTATGGTGATTGATATTAAGAGATGTTGATTGCTATGTATTTGTATATGGGTATGTGAGTTTTACCATTATCGAGAAAGTCTTATGGTTGCTTGCGAGGGAGTAAAAGGGGATAATGATGCTGTGCCATATGGGTATTGATGAGAGTCATGTTCATTGTTGGTCATCTTAATACTCTAAGCTTAGAGATAAGTTAGAGTTGACTTGCCTTCCTTATCCCATTGAGAGTGTGTTGCCCAATCGAGTTAATGTTTAGATGTCTTTTGTGTTCATGGTTAAGGGGTGGATCAAGCCTTAGAGTATGCTTTGTTATTGATTGAATTTGAATTGCTAGAGTTGTTTGCACACTTACACCTTGTTGTTTTGTTTTGAATTTCTTAGTTTGCCTATTGTTTAGCTTTATGTTATATGTTATTTGTTTAAGTCTAGTTTAGTGTTTGGCCATTTTAAATTGTGAAGTTCATCTTTAGTATCGATTGCTTGGATAATCTTAGTTAATTGTGTGATCAATACTCGAATTAATCAACTCTTTTGGGAAATGATCTTTATTCTATATTACATTGACCCGTGCACTTGCAGCCTAGTCAAAATGTCACCCCAAAGATGGAAATGTTAGGTTTTCATGCCACTAGTCCAAAAAGAACGCCTCCAGATGAACCCTCGTACAATGAATAAAATGCAATCTGGCAGTGTTAGATCAATTCATAATCCTCACACGTTTTCCAAGTTTGATCAACAACTCTCTGAAATCTTTAAAAAAAATAGAAAACCAAGGCCTAATAGAACCTGAACCCTCTAGATTTCCACCTAACTAAAATTCTCCTGGATATAGCCTTGATGGCTACTACGGCTTTCACCAAACCCCAGGCCAGTTTATTGATGACTTTCTGAAGTTGGAACACACAATTCAAGACTTGATTAAAGAAGGCAAGATCACAGATCCCGAGATGAGGCAGCCCAACACTTAAAGCAATAGTGGCAAAAGTTCAAATCTTTTTTTGCTTTTATCTTTTAATGCATTTTTTTTCTTCTAACAATGTTGTGGTTTTCATTTTCTGCTCAACGATAGGACATCTGCTTTCTTCTGTTTAAATTGATATATTTCTTCATGGCACGAATGCATTACATCAATCATCTATAAGCTTATTTGACATTAATCCATATCATGATGGTTCATTTAGCATTATTACAAAGCCAGGAAATGCTTGCTATATTTGTCATTACTACTGATGAGAGAGAAAAATGAAAGAATGAAAAAAATGATAAAATTGATAGAAAAAAATGAAAAGGTAATTAAGCCTGAATCAATTATCAACAAAAACATCAGGGGTGGAGATAATAGTACATCACAAAGCACGGAATCACTAAAGACAAAAGATTTCAAGTTCTAAAGGAGATCGCAAACATCAATAATAAGGTAACCCTTTGAGGATATCCAAAAAATGCCTCTAGGGTTACTACTTTTACTGTTTCACCCATAAAGCGAGGAGAGCTTTTAATGGGACACAACAAGAATGTGGTACAACAATCCCTTTTGAAGCACATCAAACCAACAATACAGTCAAAGTAGTTAGTCATCCATAATTCAAAAATGATGCAAGATTCTTTGGAGCCATTTCTAAAAGCTCTAAGAAGTCAATCGGTCGAAACAATATACCAAAGGCCTACCACTGAAAGAAGATTTCCCCATAAGGTCTTTAGGGCTTATCAAGAAGAGGTGATTAATCAGAATTTGAAAAGCTTCAGGATGTAATCTCGAACACAAAAGATCTAACAACTCAATACATCAGGCACCTTACAAGTCAGAGTTCGATGCTTCACATTCTCTGGTGTGTGTATCGAACTTAGAAGACAAGGGTGCATTCAAAGTGACTCTGCCAAAACATTCATGGAAGCAGGACTGTGCCAACATTAGCCAAGTTTAATTACCTTAAAAAAAGAGAGAAAAATCAAAATTCAAAGTGAGTAGTCAATCATAAAATTCGAAAGGGATGGTTGGCGATAGTAGTAGTGCCAAATGTAACATGTAAAGTGCGTTTCTGTAACGTTATTAAATGAACTGAAATTGATTTTGAATTCCTATCAAATTTTCTTATTGCATCATTAATGTCATTGAATTTAAACCAGAAAATAAAATGCTAAGCAAACAAAAGGAAAACAAATATGAGACTAGTAATGACTCATTGTTTAGAAGGCCACCATGGCCATACAATCTTCTAGGACACACCTCGCTACATCGACTAGTTCTTGACCGACACAGGGGACAAAACAGTTGTGGGTTCAATTCAGAATTGGCAAACAACTCCAAAAAACTAAGTTTCCACCATGGACACAGTCATCAACTTCAACAATAATTCTCTTCATTGTCTAATACAAATGTCATTTCTCTTGGCAGACTTACCACTTCTATCAAATATCAAATCCTTCTCAATCTATCAACTGGGTATATTTTGCTCAACATTCCCTAGAAACTAGAAATTGGACTCTAATACCAGATGAAATGAACCATGGTAGCTTTAACAATGCAGTGTGTTAAAATCAATGAGGCATACAAAGAGCTGAAGAATAGATTATGGTCAGAAAGATTCACGCCACAAACTTGCAACTAACTTAGTTTTTTTTACCTCATCGAAGTCAGCAAAGGGCATGGTCAAGAATAGCTTTTCCAAATAGCATATCTACAGAAGAAAAAAAACAAAAATGAAAAAGCCTGGTGAGTTGTAAAATCCTTTCGGGGGTAATTCATGCAAAAGTTAAGTCATTGATAAAAAAATAATAAAAAGCTCGATAAGTTGAAAACCCATTCGTGGGCGGCTTATGCAAGAGTTAGGGCAGCCTACTAGGGTGAAAACCTCGTAAAGAGGCACTCTAGGGAAAAGTCAAGGCATAAAAAAATGAATGAAAATGAGATATGGTTACTGAGAAAAGTAGTAGACTTTTTCTAGTGTGTGCACCATAGAGAACATCGGACAAATAGAGTTTCAACTGGAATAAATAAGATTGGTTCTGCACTCCTTTCAACATACTTGGATATTGTCATACTGATCAATTTGCAACAGTTGAACATAAAAACAAAAACTAATGGCAGGGTGACACGATGGGCTTATCATAAGAAAGAAAACCACAAGTTCAGATAGGTTCAACCATAGAAGCTACCACGTCTCCCTATGATTTTAACAAGTTACCCAATTAGATGGCAAATTTCTTCTTGTCAGTGATGCCATTGAATACTTAGATGATCAAGACCAAGCTACACTAACCCTTGTTCTTCAGTTAGTGGATAGAACTCACCATCTCACATGCGAAAAGCCGTTTTCAAATATATAGAAGCATGAAGTGCGATCTGGGTAGACATGAATAGAATCCTCATTTCATTTAGAAGAGCAAGAATTCAGGTCAAGACCCCTAACCCTGATTAAGACGAGTAATGCAACCAAAAAACTTGTGGAATGTTTGTCATTGAAAAGGCAGGGCAACCGATTGTTCAAGCATCTTATGGTGGCAATAATAGAATGCGATTTACTATAACTTCCAAAAATGAAAGAAGTCAGGCAGAAACATTTAGCATGACACCTAATACCGCATGTCATCCAACACTTCATGGAAAATGAGAGCATTTTTGCATAACACAATGAATTCGTTTACACGTATAGGCATTCATCTGTAAATATAGTCAACATCTTGCACGGTATGTGCATTTATAAGAAGAACACATCATCCATATATGCATAAATAACCAACATCATAAATCATGCATGCATCCATTACATGTATACATTGTACAAGCAACTAGGAAAGCTGTGAAGATTTAATCAAAGGAATGAGAGCACTTTTGCCATGGAAAAGGACCTCGTGATAACCAGAGTTTTCTTCGATTCAACATGATGGACAACTCCGACCCAACAAAGTGAAAGGAACAAGCTAACTCTACCAAGATAAGGGGAACAACTAAGCTGAACAATAAAAGAAGACCGAACTAAATGAGCTGCAAGAGGACACCAATATGGGGTAAATAATAGAAAGAGAAGATCAATTTAGGCAGACAACAAAACCCTACGATGATGAAGGATCGACGACCCATTCCTTCAGAAATATTTGAAAGGCAAATACAAAAGAGAGAGAAAACAACATATTAATGGATGCAGAACTTCCATAGGATCAAGAAACTAAAGGGGTAAAGAGATAAAACCAGAATATAGTAACATCAATACAGGACTGGCAAACAAGACTGATGGAAACCCTACTAGGGACAATGTCCACATAGGCATTGTAGCAGCTAGATTAAAAGGCATGTCACATGCAATGCGTGTTCTTACATCATACGTAAGAAGCCACCTTACAAAGATAGTTTGAATTGATTGATAAAATCCCATCAATACAACCGATGCTAATCCGGAGCTATCAATTAGATCCTCTCACTTTTGAAAATGGAAAGCCACTGCCATGAACAAAAGAAAGACTGATGAAACCTTCAACCAGAAAAGGAGGAAGCCCCACCCTAAGAATCACTTGTGTGAGCGCACATAGATGTGGGAGTAATTGGTCAACGAGTGAGGAAAACTAGTCCAGAACAAGAAGATGCTCTTGATGCACTAAAGAGATGAGCATCAAAAACTGAGCATGAACAATCACAAGTTAGGGGGCAAAAAGACTCATTCTCTACAAGCAGCAACAATCCTACTTCAAAAGGAATAGAGAAAAATAGAATAGCCAGAACTTAGGGGCAAGGCTAGCTGTTACCAATACTCGGTTCATTCCCTTTTATGGCATACTAGAGCAACGAGAACAAGAAAGGGACATGTTGATAGAATGGCCAGATTTACACGAGTACTATCACACCCTTATAATCTCGGGAAGAGAACCTGCTAGAACAATACTGTCAACGACACTGAAACATTTCAAGCCTGCTCAATTTTACTTAGGGTAGGAGATTGGCCCTGAAAGTGAAAGATCTGAATGGGTCGATGCTGTAGAGAAATCATAATCTTGCACTGACTGAGAAGAATGCTAGGGTCAGCACCAAGGTGAGAATTAGAATCGATTGGGAATCTCCAGAACTATCTGAGCTAGAATCTCTCAAAACCATCAACAAGCACCATCATCGGATTCATCGGAGCAAGAACCAACAATTGCCGGAGCAGAACAGTACGAATCAAAACTCTCCAAAACTTCCTTTATGAACAAAAAAAAACTAGACCAGGTCTTCGAAGAACCAAATGCCAAAGTAAGAGGCAGAATATCCAAGGATGACACCCACGCCATCAAGGACAACTTTTAGGATTGGAGTCTTCAGAATTCAAAATTATGGAACTCAGAATGATGAACTATCATCATCAAAACTCCTAAGAACTAGAACATTCAAGGAATGCACACTCAACATCAAGACTAAGCGGAGTCATCTTCTGAACTAGGACTCTCAGAAACAAAACTTTTAGGGTCATTATCATCAGAATCCACTGCCTTCCAAACCAAATGTAGAACTCTCAGAATAGAATCAAAGTAGAAATCCAAACCAGAAATTCTTCAAAACTAAAATCAAAATTCAGGAGGCAGAACTAGAGCTCCTAAAACCAAAATCAGAATCCATACAGACTTTGGTCAGAATTCATCATCATCAGAATTAAAATCTTTAAAAACTAGAGTTTTCAGGACTCAAGAAATAGGAACAAACCCTTCTGAATCAGAGACAGATTCAGAACTTACTAGAATCATCCTCAGAACTCAAGAATTTAGAACTGGAACTAGGAGTCATCTCTACTCTAACTAAAATTTAGCAGAACCAGCAATCATTCCAAATCATAATGACCACTATTAAAATCCCTTTCAGACTGCAGTCAGGAAATCTTCCAACATCAAACTCAAAATAGAACTTCCAGAATCTAAGAATTTGGGGACAACGATCCAAGTCAGAATTTCACAACCTCAAAATCTGGGGATCATGATCCAATTCAAAATCAGAATCTGGAGACGGCTATCATAATTTAGAAAACCTCAGAAGCTTTATCACATCTCTAGGACTGTCCTAATATCTCTAGGACTGTCCCGGCGTTTCTCTGGAATGAACGTGTTCTAAAATTCTCATCTAGACTGATCTTAGTGTCCTAGAGTTTTTTCAGGCCTATCCCGACGTTTCTCTAGAATGAAAGTGTTCTAGATTTCCCATCTAGACTAACCTTAGTGTCCTAGACTTTCCCGGGCCTATTCCGACATCTCTCTAGAATGACCTTGTTCTAGATTTATCGTCTAGACTGACCTAAGTGTCCTAGACTTTCTCAGGCCTGTCACGACGTCTCTCTAGAATGAACATGTTCTAGATTTCTTATCTAGACTAACCTAAGTGTCCTAGACTTTCCCAGGCCTGTCCCGACATCTTCTAAGATGCCTCTGTCCTAGATTCTTTATCTAGATTGACCTAAGTGTCCTTGACTTTCCTGAGCCTATCCCAATGTCTCTCTAGAATTAACGCATTCTAGATTCCTTGTCTAGATCGACCTAAGTGTCCTAGACTTTCCCGGATCTGCCTCGATGTCTCTAGGATAAACATGTTCTAGATTTCTTGTCTAGACTAACCTAAGTGTCCTAGAATTTTTCGGCCCTGTCTCGACGTCTTCTACGATGCCTGTGTCCTAGATTTCTTGTTTAGACTGACCTTAAGTGTCCTAAACTTTCTCAGGCCTATCCCGACGTCTTCTAGGATGGCTATGTCCTAGATTCCTTGTCTTGACTGACCTAAGTTTCCTAGACTTTCCCGGGCCTGTCCCGACTCTCTCTAGAATGAACGTGTTCTATATTTTCCATCTAGACTGACCTAAGTGTCCTAGACTTTCCTGGGTCTATCCCAATGTCTCTGTAGAACAAACGTTTTCTAGATTTCTTTTCTAGAATGACCTAAGTGTCCTAGACTTTCCCGGCCCTGTCCCGACATCTTCTAGGATGCCTGTGTACTAGATTCCTTGTCTAGATTGACCTAAGTGTCCTAGAATTTCTCGGGTTTGTCCCGACGTCTCTCTAAAATAAGCATTTTCTAGATTTCTTGTCTAGAATGACCTAAGTGTCCTAGACCTTCCTAGACCTGTCCCGAAGTCTTTAATGATGCTGTGTCCTAGATTCCTTATCTAGACTGACCCAAGTGTCCTAGACCTCTCATGGGGATGAACTGCCTCTAGACTTATGACAACTGTAGACTTGTCAATCAAGGGATGAACTACCTCCGACGTTTCAGTGACGATTATAGACCGCTCGAGTAGTATCCTTTTATGTATCCTTGAATGTATTTGTGTTTATATTTGTTAGCTTTGTTGTTTATTTATTCATTTAATTAACTGACATTGCTAAACTACGATAAAGCGGGGGCAGCTGTAGAGACTTGATTTTTGGATGCAGGTACGTGGAAGTGGTTTGAGGGCCTGATGATGAATACGGTCCAAAATGGACCACTCGGTTAGCCAATTTCTACTAGAAATGAGCTGAAGGGTTGAAAAATGATTTTAAATGATTTCAAATGTTTTAAAAAGTATTTTCTGGCCCATTGAAGATTCGATCGGTTCTTTGATGAACCAATAGAACCTTTGATCTTTGGATTGGCCCTAAATCGGACAAAGCCCATTTTCAATAAAGTGAAGATTTGGTCGAATCTTTGATGATCATTTGACCAGTTGTTCATCAAAGGATCTATCGACTCTTTGCCTTGAAAAGACATGTTTTGGGATAGAATGCATGTATTCAAAGGCTGTTAGACTATAGCTGACCTATGCATGTAGCAAGTTGATCAACTTGCCAAAAAGGTTCGTTTTCACCCTATAAATTCCCTAAGTTTTTAACACACAAGAATTTGGAGAGGAAAGGGGAAAAGACTATATTTCTCAAATCTTTTAATCTCTATTAGCAAAAGATAATTTTTCTTAAGTTTTCAAATGAGAAAACTTCATCAATCCAGAAGCTCGTTTCTACCCGAAGCGGTAACAATCATCAACTCTAAGGGAAACCTACCATCCATGAAGTATCCATTCATCAGAATAAACATATTTGATATTATGTTTTCTTCATTTTTTAGTTACTGTAACTTTTGCTATTTCTTGAACTAACTCTAATTTACTTTTTGATCATGTCCATGACATTCTTGTGATAAGGGGATACTGGTGGAGCAAACAGACTGAAGTTTGGAGCCCTAAAACCCAAGTTATGAATCAAAATATGATTTTGGTTCAATAACTTGGGTTACCCCGAAAATTCGTCTCTTTAGCTATTTTAAGATTCCTATAACTTTTTAAGGCTCTTATTTGTTATTGTGTATATTCCATTTTGTAAAATATGTAATAAACATGTTGATACAAAGCTTTAAAGTTGCTGCCCCCATATTACAAATTCATTCGGTTCATTGATCATTCGTTTGGTTCATCACCAAAGGTTTGATAGGTTCATCAATCATTTGATCGAATGATTGAATTTTTGTTCTGATGATTGACTAATGGTACCAAATCTCTATTTTAATATATCCCTGGGCTTGGGCCTTATCAAAGATTCGATCAAATCATCAAAGGTTCGGTTGATTCTTTAAAGAGACGACCAACATAAAGGAGGGGACCTAAAGATCTCGGTTGATTAAAGCTTCAAGATCAACCGATCGAATCTTCTCCAAAGGACCTATCGGTTGATCGGTAAACTCTCTAATTTTATTTATTTTTATGCTAGACCACCTTAAATAATTGTTAGATTAATTAATAAAATTAATTAATTAAACCCGGTAAATAAATAGATTAAAACTGGTAGAAAGTCATTTTCCCCTTCCTTTCTTTATAGGTGTATGTATATATTCCTGCCATTTTTTTATCTCGGGTAATTTATAATTAATTAATGTGAAAATGTTAATTTACGAATAATATAAAATATATTAGAAACTAACTGTGGATATTTTGCATGTAAATAAATAAGTAAATAATCCACTCGGTAAATAGTATCAAAATGAATAGAAACCCACTAAATACAGAAACAACACTCAATCAATCAGGGTTAATCAAAGTGGAATTAATGTAGGGAAATAAAATTGAATAAAAAAATATTAGGGATGATCATTCATCCTTACAAGGGCCATGTTATTTTCTGGGTGATTTATCGCTTTATTATTATTTGTCCTGTATAGGAAATAATAACCTTTTTAATTAATTAAATGTGAAATTGCTTGGTATGGAAGACTCATTAAGAACCCATAAATCATCTGGAGTGATGATGGATAGGAATTCCAAAGGAATCGACCTGTTTGTTTATCACTCGGTGATCCCAATGCAATTCGGATGGCGACTTTACAATATTTCATAAAATCTAAATCCCAAATTAGAGTCAGCTTGCCATTACCATTGAACATCATTGCGGGCACACCCTACTGTCCGCAATTATTATTATTTTTTTTGCTAAGTGAAAATTTATTAAAGAAGACCAAAAGATTTGGTCAAAAGGAAAGAGAACTTACGGAGTTATATACAATATAGAAAAACAAAGTGACAGGCTCCCATAAGTGCACGGGGTTTATCGTAGTAATAAACTCGGAGTATAGGTTGAATCCACAGGGACAATTGTTTTAACTATAATTCGTTTAATTTCAAACAAGTAAAACAATTAAATAAAAATGAATTACCTTGATTTGATTTTGAAATAATATTAAAAACTAAATTAACATGACAATAAACACAAGTAATTAAATTAACGATTAAAAAGCATGCAACAACCACAAAATCCACAATATTATTAAGAAATAAGATAGATAATAATAACAATTAATTAAAGTTTAAACTTGATTAAATTCCTTTCCAAAAATAATTTTTTTTAAAAAAAGGCACAACGATCATTGTTAAATCCACAACGATCGTTGTGAAATAGCACGAAAATCGCCCAAAGAAATAGAGAATCACATGAACTCGTGGGAATTCAACAACGAACTCGTTGTTAAATGAGCAACGATCGTTGTGAATAATGCAATGATCGTTGTTAAAGTAAAACCCATAAAACGGAAATTTTTAATAAAATTCAAAGTTCCAAAACCGTATTTTCAGCTTTACTTTGTAAAAACAGTTTCCAACAAGCTCAAAAACAACATATACTTAATTCAAGCTATCCAATATTTTAAAAACATAAAACAACATACCAAAGGAAATATTAAGGACCTTACAACAAATAAATTGTTTTCAAAATTAGTTTATACACATCATCTTTCCAAATTATACAAGCACAAATACACATCAACCTCTAAAACTCTTACTACCCTTACACATCCACAATAGAAATGTATAGACATGCAAATGATTATCCACTGGC
>CANYLF010063631.1:0-16021 GCA_948193215.1 Bocquillonia castaneifolia
AAAATTCTCCAACTTCAACCAACCCCTATCCAAAGTGTTTGAGAGGCTTGAGAGACAAAACCTGGTTAAACTAGAACCAGCCAGATTCCCACCAAACCAAAACTCACCGGGATACAACCCTGATGCCTTCTGTAAATTCCACCAAACCCCCGGACATTCCACCGATAATTGCATCAAACTTAAACACGTCATCCAAGACCTAATCGAAGCAGGCAAGATCACCGACCCAGACCACAGACCACCTAGCACCAAACACAACCCCCTGACAAACTACCACAGAGTACCTCCACCCAACCAAACTATGTGCATCGAATCTAGTTTTACTGAAGCTGAGGTTTTGGTCTCTTTTGAGTCTGACTCTTCATTGGAAGACATGGTTGCCGACCATGTGAAGCATTTGAGGGAAGAACTTCCCCAGTTGGGAGATCTGTCTGGTCTTTACAAGCTACAGTTAGGTTCTGACAAGTGGGACAAAAATGTATACATGTTTAATGCTTGGTACTCTTCAAGCGAGGATGAAGCAGAATTGGCCGATACCTTTCACTTGACTCAGAATGATGAGTCCCTGTTACAGGTTACCCAGAGTGGCAGAGATTATCAGAGAAAGGATTTAGATATTCTCGAGTCTAGTAACCGGAAGAGTGGTCCCACCCTAGAAACGGGTAAAGAGATTGTGGAGGTTAGAGAAGACCTGATCATTGAACAGCTGAAGAGGACCAAGGCCAATGCGAGCATTTGGGATGTACTAGTGTATTCTGAAGCACACCGAAAAGCCTTAGTGGATGCTTTGTCCAAGATCCAGGTCCCCGAGGATGTTTCTCCTAAAAACATGGTTGGGCTGATGTTGGAGAGGAAGTCAGGAGATATTACTTTCTCTAATGAGGATCTGCCTCTGGAAGGCCTGGAACACAATAAGGCTTTGTACATTGCAGCCGAGGCCAATGGTAAAAGAACATCCTGTGTTATGGTGGATGACGGATCTACCATTAATGTCTGCCCATCAAAGATTCTTCCTAAGCTGGGGATTTCAACTGCTGATTTGCAACCGTCGGAGCTAATCATCCGGGCATATGATGACTCAAAGAGGAGCATAGAGGGAACCTTCACTGCTAAAGTCAATGTCGGACCAATTGAATCTAAGGTATGCATTACTGTCTTGGATATTCCTATGACTTTTGCAGTTCTGTTAGGCAGGCCATGGTTTCATTCTCTAGGCGGAGGCCCATCCACACTTCACCAACCATCCTGACTATTAATGCTGAGCCAACTCATTCAGTTGTTGTGCTATAAGCTGCGCCCAAGGGTGAAATCTCTCCCAATGGGTTTCAGGTCATGATGATTGGGGAGGAATGGATGAGCCCACAAGTCAGTTCCATGCTCTAGAAGATGAACTACCTCCCTGGTCGCAGGTTAGGAAAGAACCAGCAGGGGATTACTACATTCCTGAATTTCAAGACTCAGACTACCTGGGAAGGTTTGGGATGTATTGGTGAGTCTGCTGAGAAAGGGAAGCCAAGCCCCATCAAGACGGGTGGTTTGTATGATTTCTTTGTACCAGAAGCCCAGAAGGGACCAAGTGAAGCTGCAAGCAGCAAAGACTCCATTTTGATCCTGGAGGAGTTTATTACTGAGGGGCTGACTGCTAAGATGGAGACACTGGTGATCCAGGAAGAAATTGTGGATGTCAAGGAAGAAAAGGCCCAGCCTAATTTCTCTGATGTTTATGCCTTTATTCATGATGTACTTGTGGAACATTTTTATTCTATTGATGTAATAGCTCCTGACCTCTTTGAGGAGGAGGAAGTGTTTGTTTCCAAGGTCAATGATATGAACACCGACTTTGTTTGTTTCCAAGGTCAATGATATGAACACCGACTTTGCTTACTTGTGTGATGTTCATCTTGATGGCACTGTGTATTTCACTGATCATATCACGAGCATGTTTAACATTAATTCTGTGCAATCGAATGCTTTCAATTTAGGTACAAAAGAAACACCACAGGAAATACTGATCGCGTCTAATGTGACCCCTAAAGAGATAGAGATATTTGAATGTGTCCTTAAAAAATGGAAGGAAGTATTTACCGGGACCTATGCAGACATGCCAGGAGTCGATAGAAGTATAGCCGAACACTTCATTTCTACTGATCCCAACAAGAAGGCAGTCAAGCAAAAGCTTAGGAGGTTGAGACCAGAATGGGCACAATTGATTAAAGAAGAAATAGCCAAGCAATTAAAAGCAAAATTCCTAGGAGTGGTCAAATACCTAGAATGGTTGGCCAACATTGTCCAAGTTCCTAAGAAAGATGTCAGAGTCAGAACGTGTGTGGATTTCAGAGATCTGAGTAAAGCATCACCGAAGGACAACTTTCCTCTTCCTCATATCGATGTACTCAATGACAGTGCGGCGGCTAGTGCAATGTACTCTTTTATAGATGGGTATTTCGGGTATAACCAAATCATGATGGCTACGATTGACAAGATGAAGACATCTTTTGTGACAGAATACGGTACTTACTATTATACAGCAATGCCGTTTGGGCTCAATAATGCAGGGGCAACATATCAGAGGATGGCTACAACCCTGTTCCATGACATGATGCACAAGGAAGTGGAGGTCTATGTAGATGACATGATGGTTAAATCCCCCACCCGGGAATAACACTTCGATGCCCTGGAAAAATTCTTAGCAAGAGCAGCCAGGTATAATCTTAGGCTAAACCCAGCAAAGTGTATATTTGGGGTAACAGAAGGTAAACTATTGGGACACATAGTCAGTCAGAAAGAGATAGAGGTGGACCTAGATAAAATCAAGGCTATTCAAGAAATGCCACCTCTGAAGATAGAAAAAGAGGTCAGAGGATTCCTGGGGAAAATCTAGTATGTCAGCAGGTTCATATCATGTCTAACCATGATTTGTGACCCTATATTTAAGCTACTAAGGAAGAACCAGCCCAAAGAATGGAACTCTAGTTGCCAAAAGGCATTCAAGAAGATAAAAGAGTACCTGTCTAATCCGCTTGTACTGCAACCTCTTAAAGCTGGGAGACCGGTGATCTTATACATGGCACTAGAAAAGGAGGCTATAGGTGCGATGATAGCTCAAGCAGATGAAGCAGGGATAGAGCATGTAGTATACTACCTCAGTAAGAAGTTGTTGCCTTATGAAGTCAAGTATGATGTAGTCCAGAAGACTTGCCTGGCAGTTATTTGGGCTACTCACAAGCTTCGACATTACTTTCAGTCCTACCAAGTGGAACTGGTGGCAAAGATTCATCCTTTGCGATACTTGTATGAAGCCCCTATCCTAATTGGAAAACTGGCTAAATGGTTGGTGCTATTGACAGAGTTTGACATCCAGTACATGACCAAGAAGACAATTAAAGGGCGGGCAATTGCTGAATTCTTGGCTCTCAATCCAAAAGAATCAGATGAACAATTTGAATTTGAGTTCCCTGATGAAGAACTTAATGCAATAGAAGTTTAAGGATGGAGTTTGTACTTTGACGGAGTGCTAAACCATAAAGGAGCAGGAATAGGTGTACTACTCATAACATCTACAGGGGAGCAATTCCACTTTCCAAGAAGTTAGAGTTTTCGGCCACCAACAATATGGCTGAATATGAAGCCTGCATCTTCAGATTAGAATCTGTTAGCTCAGAGCTAAAGAAATCTCAGTCTACAGGGATTCAAAATTAGTAGTCAGTCAAGCAACGGATGAATGGGAAGTCAGAGATGAAAAGTTGAAGCCATACATCGAATACCTGCAGCGAGTCAAAAGCTACTTCTAGAAATGCAACATGTTTCACCTACCAAGAGGAGAAAATCAAATGGCTGATGCTCTAGCCTCACTTGCCTTAGTATGGGAGGATCCTGATAAAGTACAGATGAAGCCTTTGGTGATGACAAAAGCTAGACAACCATGTTACCAGAAGGAGGAGATAGTGTGCTCTCCCGAGCCTCAAGAAAAGCCCTGGTTCTATGACGTCTTGAGATACTTGGAAACGCGAGAGTACCCTGAGGAGTCAACAAGCAAACAACGCTTTGCCATACGACTCCAGTCCCGAAACTACACTTTCCATGAAGGTGTGTTATACCAAAGATCACCTACTGGAGTACTTCTTAGATATGTCACAAAAGAGGAAGTTGATGGAATCATGCATGAAGTTCATGCAGGAGTTTGTGGGCCTCATATGAGTGGGCCTATATTATCATTGAAGATTCAGAGGTAGGGATATTACTAGGATACCATGGATAAAGATGGCACTAGAATTGTTCAGAAATGCCACAACTGTCAGATATTCGGAGACCAGATCTATATCCCACCTTTAGAGTTACACAATCTAGCCTCCCCGTGGCCTTTCTCTACTTGGGGAATTGACATCATAGGACCTATAAGCCCTACTACCTCCAATGGTCATAAATATATCATCGTAGCAGTCAAGTACTTTACCAGATATGTGGAAGCTGTCTCACTCCCAACAGTTACTGCACACAGCTTGACGCAATTCCTAGCTAAGAGGATCAAGTGCAGGTTTGGGCTTCCTAATCGTATAGTGTCAGACAAAAGAGTGCAATTCCAAGGAGAAACAACGGACTTTCTAAGAGAAAATGGTATAGAGCATCACAAGTCATCTCCTTACAGACCGCAAGCCAATGGGGCCGTTGAAGCTGCTAACAAGACTTTCAAGAAGATACTAGCGAAGATGGTCAGGACATAGAAAGATTGGTCAGAACAATTACCATACGCTATTTTCAGATACAACACTACCATTAGAAGTGCAACAGGGCAAATACCTTTCTCTTTGGTATTTAGGGGAGAGGCGCAGTGCTTCCGATAGAAATGCAATGCAAGCCACTTCGGGTAGTGTTAGAATCACAATTACCAGAGACTGAATAGGCAGAGGAGAAATACAGAAAGTTGTTATCACCAGAGGAAAATAGAAAGAAAGCCCTCTATCATACACAATTGTACCAACGAAGGATGGCTAGGTCATTCAATAAGGGCATCAAGCCCCATGCCATTAAAGAGGGAGACTGGGTCCTAAAGTAGGCTAGGCCCGTCCCTTTTGATCCCTGAGGCAAGTTCAAACCAACTTGGGAAGGTCCATACATGGTTATGAAGGTCCTACCCAAGGGGCAGTCAAGATTTCAGATTTAGAGGGCAATGAATTCACTCAATCCATCAACATGAACAGGCTGAAGAAATACTACCTATAAAAAATAAAAAAATAATAAAAATGATGATTTGGGGGAAAATTTCCAACTGGAAAACCTGTAAAGGATGGTTGGTAACAGGGGGCATAATATGCGCGATCAATGTAGTACACTTTTTTGAATAAGAGAGTGCATTATATTAATAAAACAGAGTTATTGGTAAACATTGTCTTATTTATGATAACATTGAAATGTTTACATTTGCTTGAAAGGAAAAACATTCTCAAAGCATAGGCAAAGGGCGGATATGAGACCACCTAATGCCCAGTGTTTCCATATTGCATTCTGCTTGCATTATACAGAGTAGTCATTTCTTGGGAACAGGAGGTGGATGGGTCCTGATTCTGCAGCACAACCCAGGCCTTGTAAAGATGATCAGTCACAGTATTGCTGCAAAAGGCCACATTGATAAGGCGGCATCTACCACCCCACCCACGGTGAATCCGGTCGAGTAACTGGGGCTGTAGAGGAGAGCTCTCAAAGTCAGGAAGTATAGGCACAATACGCTGAACCTACTCGTATTGGCAACAGAGCCTGGAAGGGGTATAGAAACAGGAAAAGTGCAGTCCAGCCAATGGAACACATTTGTCAAAGAGCTCCACTGTCACTTTCATCAAGGACCACCATGAACAATGCCAGCGAATGTTATTCTCCTGTCTGTCATTCAGAAAGTCATCCCACTCGGTTTCAGTTAAATTAAGGGCAATAGGAGAAAGACAATGGACCATCAACTGTCTGGGTGTGTAAAGGTTCAAACTTCTAGGAACCTCTAAGAGGGTCAGCCTTTACCTCAGCCAGATCTATCACATTGACAATCAAATATTAATAATAAATAATCACAAAATAATAATAATAATAATAAAATGTAAAATAATATATATACATAATAATAAAATAATAATAAAGCCACCATTCACCTGTAAAAGCATAGAACTACCCCTGAACTGACCACCCTGAGAAAAACTGTCCAAGCCAATGAAAGTTTCAGCCAGAATAACAGGGAAAGGGTCTGCACTGTCCTTGACCTGACTAATAATGTGAGCAATTTGAATATCACCCATGCCATCTGGAACAGTTAGCAGGTAAGCTGCATACAAGGAAAAAGTAAGAATTCTGCACCAAGCGAAATAGGCAACAGTTTTATGCTTACAATTTTCCAGCAACTCAGGCAGAGTTAACATCCCATTATTTGAATAGGACAACAAGGTCCGAGGTAGTGAGTTGAAAAGTGGAACTGTGAAAGCGGGAAAGTTCAACTCTAGGCTAGGCAAGGCCACAGGAATTGAAGAGGAAATGCAACTTTTACCTAGGATGGCAGCAAATTCTTCATGCAGGGGGCATATTTCAAGGTCTTTGATGCGAAATACATGATCCCGGGGACTCCAACATTTAGCAGCACTCCTGAGGATGCATTCATCAAGTTCCATGGTCCTCACAGTACCAGAGGAGATAAAGCAAAATCATGGAGATAGTTCCATTTCTGGTGACTAGAACCCCAATAACTCTTTGATAGGATTGTTGATCATCAAAGGAGCAGGAGAAAGTGAACCCATGTTGAAGTTGAAGAACAAAAGAAGCAAAATGTAGTAAGAAAGATGGTAAAGGAAGCTATAGGAAAAAGGAGAAATAAAGGACCAAAGGCAAAGGAAAAGCAAAGAAAAAGGGGAAATAAAGCTACGGAAAGAAGAAATGATTCTCATTTTAAAAAGGGAATTTGCATGCATGGGAGGTGAAGGATGGCTTCTCATTGGTTAGTTAGTTGGCAAAACAGACAGGAATTAATTCTACAGTAGAAGTAAGCAGAAGAGGATTAGTGGCAAGGATACGTGGCAAAATAATTACAGATGTCAAAAGAAATACATGCAGGGACTGAAGGTCCAGCCGGATGTTCAATGGTCCGGTCGAACCTTCAAATGTCTGGCTGGACGTTTACGACAGAGACCATAAAAAATTCATGCATTTTCATGCATACATGCATACATTTACATGAAAAATTAACAGATGAGTAAGATTGCATTTCATTGCTGTACTAGACATTTAGAGGAATTTTTGTGAATATATAATCATAATATCTAGGTGCAATTACATTCTCATAATTACTACAATAAACATTCAAAAGCATCCAAACATGTACATCCATACATAGCAGGTTCTAAAAGAAGTATCACAAGTATTCAGAAAACATCAACAATGTCCAAGAAACACAAAGCAATCAGTCCTCTCTTGGACGGACTCTCCTCACGAACTAGGTCTGGTCCTTGCTGCTGTTGTTACTCGATGAGCTCTCCTCCTCTATAGTCACCTCTGTCTCAGTAGTCCTCTGTTGTAGCTGAGCTTTTAGGCTGGCATTCTCCACCTCCAACATAGTCACCCGAGCCTGCCACTCGGTGCACAGTCCGATGGCCATGAACTTACAGGCTTGGAACATGCCAGCCAGCTGATAAGCATCATCATCAGGGACCTGTAATAGAGGAAAATCATGAGAATTCCAAGTGACTAGAAATTCAAAGCACGTCAACATTGCCAACTGACTTACGTGGCTGACACTAGGGGGCACCACCAGTCGGTGCTCAGTAGACGGCTCGATGATCTACTCTGTGACGCCTCTAGGCGTG
The DNA here is from genome assembly GCA_948193215.1 of Bocquillonia castaneifolia. Lineage (NCBI taxonomy): Eukaryota > Viridiplantae > Streptophyta > Magnoliopsida > Malpighiales > Euphorbiaceae > Bocquillonia > Bocquillonia castaneifolia. The sequence continues at coordinate 7,833 of CANYLF010063631.1, forward strand.
CAGCGGGTGAAAGATGAAGGCGAGAACGATGAGGCCTAGTCGAGGCGAGTGTCGATCCTCTAACCTATAGGAACTGGGCCCCCACCAGCTGGACTCTCCCTAGTAGCAGACCCACCAGCTCGGGCCCCAGTAGTAGAAGTGCCCACATGGCCGCCAGTGCCGCAACCCAACAGGTGTAGGTCCCTGACATTCCTAGGGAGCCTGATCATAGCTCTCCTAGCCTAGAAAAGTAGTTAGAAAGTCAGAGCAAGTCATCAAACAAGAAAAAAGAATTCAGAAGCAGTTAGATACTCACAGCCATAGCTCTCGTAGTGGGCAAAGGTAGAGCAGGTAAGCATGAATCAGTGAGGAAGGCAGTGTAAGAAGCACCCTCAACAATGAAGTCCAGGGCCTCTTTGCCAATGATCCAGCGAGCCACAAAGCCCTCCCTCAGACGATGAGTATAGAACATGCTCTGTGGTGGATCTTGAGGGACAGCCTCCCTCTCTACAGCTGAGCAGTGGTCGATCACCCGCTCGCCTAAGAACCACATCTTGCAACCCTAACCCTCCAGCAGGATCCACTTCTCATCCTTTGCCATAGAGGTAGTCACGTACTTTGGCAATCTAGCCGGCTCACCCATCCAATCAAAATGAAGCTGTAAGCATAATCAATTTGGTCAGAATGTGAAAACTGAGATAAGTTGGTAAGCACAAATGGATACTCACATCCTTAAAAGTATGAGTCAGCATGTTCAGAACCATCCTATGAGTCGCCAGGGTCATCTACAGGGTCGGATTGAGAGACGAACCCCATCGCCTCAACATCAGAAAATTCCCACGGACGCCAATGGGATGGAAGTTCCTCAGCAGGCCCATCTCGATGGCCCATATCTGCAAAAGAAGCAACAAAAGTGAGTAACCGAAAGAATACAGTCAAAAGAAAAAGCTGAAGTTATAATATTTACCTGCACCGTGTGCCAAAACCCATTTAGCTTCTTGTACCCCAGGGAAAATTCATCCAAGTAAGAGTACAAGTAAGCTAGGGCGGCAGACCCCCAATCATAATGCCCTATGGCATCAAAATCCCTTAGCAAAGGCACAAAGTGAATCCATAGGCTGCTGGTCTCATTACTGAATAAAGTGCTCCCCATCAAGTGGAACAGAAAGATCCTGGCCATCTGATCTCGAGCCACCTCCACTACAGGATCACCGCGGTCTCCCATCCTGACCCTCCACAATAAATGGGGTCAGCCACTTTAGCATACCGGAGTAAAACGATCTTCATATCCCCATCGCGGTAGATGGGCTTGAACCCAAACATCCGGGTGAAAGAAGCAGTCCTCTCCTCCATCGAAGTAAAGTAAAGAGCACCATCGAACGGGATCCTCTCACCAACACACCTAACACTAGTAATAGCAGTGAATGCCCCCGGGGTAAGTGTATACTCTCCGCATAGCAAGTGGAAAGTGTGGGTGCTGCACATCCAGTGCTCTAGCAGGGCATAGGTAGAAACTCTATCAACGTGACCCAGCTGGTTAGGAAGCGCCATGACAAAGGTATCCAGCTTGGCTCGACGGACTCGATCCCTGACAGCCTCAAAAAGCATATTCCAGGCCTTCCTAGAATCACACATATTTCCCAACTGGGAAAAGGTAGCGGTGGACCCTCTCTGCAGGTAAAACCCTCACTGTAAGTAATACATGCATTTACACACATGGCGATAAGACAAACAGACAACAAGAAGCACGAACGAGTGCTAGATTCACCATTCATACCATAATCACAAATTTGAAACAAATGAGTTTCGAATAAAGGCAGAAGCAGTTGCAAAAAATAAAATGAAAGAGTTTCAAACATATTTGTCTTATTGCATACATAGTTCTACACAACAAAATCCCTGATAACTACATCATTTGCATACGACAAACAAGTCGTGAATACACTAACACAACATATAGCATCATCGAATCATGGTCACATGAGTAAACGAGTCGCAAGTCCTACGCAAACGAGCTAAGGATTCAGTTATTCTCACCTGGCTGGATGTAAACATTCAGCCGAATAATTGAAAATTCAGACGGATGAATAAACGTCTGGCCGGATGTTCATTAAACATTCGACCGAATGTTTACCCCCAGAACTCAAATAGAGCTGCAAAATGCATACTTTCACAAAATCCATCCACATTTGCTAGCATTCATAGTATATAACACACCACAAGCATCAGTAGGCATGCAAATCATCATTCAAAACCTAATTTCTAAGCATTTGGTTATCACATGATTCACATCATTATTTCATTAGAAATTCATTCAATTTACCAATACCCAGCATTCATAACACATCACAATCATCATATAGACATATGTGTAATCATGTAAGGACCAGGGATCATAAAAAATAGAGAAGCTAGAATGCCCAGCCGACGCTAATGTCCGGTCGGATGTTCAAACATCCAGATGAATGATCAAACATCTGGCCAGACCTGCAATCCCTCGACAGTCGAACCAAAATCAACCAAACACCAAACGTAGCAGCAGTCACCAAAACTCAAAGAGAAGCACTGGGCATTAGAGACTAACCTGTAATGAAGCATAACAGCCAATTTGGGCACCTAGATTCATCAATGAAGTGATGACTGCACCTCTCTCTAACCCACAAGGATCAGGGACAAAAACATACTTATCAACAGTAAAAATGGAGCAAGAATGATTAGTGAATGGGTCTAGAGGGTCAACAACAGGATTGGCAACCTCCTGGATGTCTGGGTCCTCCCCCATTGGTATGTCTCCTTGTTCGGCCATTGGGTAGAGAATGAGAGAGAAAAATGGAAAAAGAAGACAGAAAATGAGAGAGAAAAATGGAAAAAGAAGAGAGAAAAGAGAGAAAGGAAATAAGAGAGAAGAATAAGAAAGAGAAGAATGAAATCTAGGAAGATAAAGAGAGGATTATGGGAAGTTAATGGGAAAATTAATTTGAGAGAATATGGAAAGAAAAAGAAAATTGAAGGAAATTAAAGAAGGGGTTGACGGTTTCTTAAGGGGAATGGGGGACTAAATTTTCACTTTGGTCCCTCAAAATTCAAATTCTGCAGTCAGATCCAAAAATCAAAGAGTCTGTGATGGACGGAGCGAAAACCCAAATTAACTGTCCCAGAGGATCCGAAAAATTTTCAAAAAGTATCAAAAATTTTTTCTAAAGGTTCCAGATACTTCAGATAATTTTTCTGAACTTTCAGATGAAATTTTCGACAGACAGATCACAGAAAATTTAAAATAGCAGGCAAACGAAGCCAGAAAATTCCTAGAAAATTCAGGTAACCTCAATACAATATGTGTAATTTTTCAGACTAACTTATGATAGGTAGAACGCTACCAGAAGCTCCAATTGATGAACGGGTCAATTCGCAAAGAAAACTACGCCAGAATAATACTTAAGCAGACGAAGCTTTCCTGGGTGCATCCCAATACTGTTCTAGACTATTAAAGGGTTTAGAATTTCTTATCTAGTCGATCAAGAGCATCATAGATTTCTGTGTTTAGCCGAATTAGACACAGACTAGATCTTAGGGACGGGCTACCTCTAGTATCTCGGAGACGTACTACCTCCAGTTTATCAGTGACGACTATCTATGGAGATGAACTACCTCTGATATATCGGTGACGACTATCTAGGGAGATGGACTACCTCCCATCCATCGATGACGACTATCGAACCCCGAGCTAAAGACGTAGACTGTATCCTTTTGTCAGGTTTGTGATGTTTGTTTGCTTTGACGTTCGTTTATTCATGTTTTTATAACATTGCTAAACTCTGACAAAGCGGGGGCAAACTGTAGACACCTAATTTTTGGATGCAGGTAAGTGAAAGCGGCCCGGGAGCCCAGTGATGAATTTGATCTATTTTAGACCAATTGATTAACCAATTTCTCATAGCAATGAGCTGAAGAATACAATAATTATTTTCAAATATGCTAAATATTTTTATGGCCTAATTTAGAATCTGAACAAATAATTGTCCGAACCCTAAATACGGCCCAAATAAGCTAGAAAATAATTTTAAAGCCCAAGTCCATTAGGCCTAAGAATGAATATCCGACCGAATGATCAATGGTCCAGTCAGATGTTCATGGCTGTCAAAAATAATAATTGATGAGGAGCATCTGCATGATCCGACAAGATAAGCTGTCATACCATACCCTCTCATAAAGCAGATTCTCCATGTCTTAGGGTAACTCTAATTTCTCTAGGTATAAATAGAATAATATGGAGAAAGAGCGGGGACTTCTAGCATGAGGCAAGAGAGGGCACGAAAAAAGGGAGATAACAGAGGAAAATAACATTTTGATAGAGGTTTTATGATGGTTTTTTGAAACTATCTTCTGGATTTATTAATCATTCAACAGCTCATTTACTACCCGAAGCGGTAATCTATCTTATTTATGAGGGCAACCAACCATCCACGAGCCATCCATACACCAGAATAAGCATATTTTCTTATTATTTTTACACATTCTGTGATTTTTATATTTTTCTTATACTAATTTTGTTTAATATTCTGATTACATATATGAGTTTTATGTGAAACCAGGAGCATTTTGGATGTCTCACATTCAAGTTTAGAGATATTGCAACCTATTCCAAAATAGTACAGTGTCATTTTTCTTAGAATTTCAGTTGTTGTTATAATTTATTTTAACCATTTAAAATGAATCCTTAAAAGTATGTGTGAATTATCATTAAATAATATACTTATTATCTGTAAGAAAACATAAAAGTACAGAAGAAGAAACTCAGAGGATGCCAATTACAGGTCGGGCCGGACCTTCAAACATTCGACCGAATGTTCACAAAGGTCCGGCCGGATGTTCAAATCTCCACGGATGTCCCAAGCTACTTGTTTTAATTAATATGTCCATTCGGTCGAATCATCAAAGATCCAGCAGGATCTTCACGCTGCAAAGGGAGAAACAAAGTTTTTTGGGACAGTAAATCGACTGAAGCTTCAAGATCTGTCAGTTCGGCCTCTCCGGGTTGAACCGATCGATTGGTAAGATTTCTTTAGTATTCTTTTGTATATAAATCACTTAGATCTGTTTGTAAGTAATTAATTGGACACTTAACTAATTAACTCGGTAATAAGTAAATAAAAATGGTAGAAATTCATTTTCCCTTTCCTTTCTTTAGGGTTGTATGTTTATTATTACTATCTCTTTCATATATTCCGGGAAAATATAAAAAAAATGAATTAATGTGCAAATATTAACCTCGATAAAAAAATCAAAAATAAAATGAGTTAGAAACTAACTGTGGATGATTTACATGTAAACAAATAAGGAAATAATCCACCCGTTTAAGTACTATTAAAATAAATAGAAACTCACAAAATCCAACCAATCGCAATCAATCAATCAGGGTTAAATATAGTGGACTTAATGCAGAACTAAAATTTTGATTAGAAACAATATTAAGGGCGCTCTGTCCACAATGGGATAATGTTCAAATATATGTAGCCTAAGCTTTGCGTGTTTTTTCAAATATAGCTTGACTTCTAAATTGTCTTGGTTTTTTCTTTATAAGAAAAATCATCTCAGTTTGGACCTTACACTTTCTATTTTGTGCCAAATATATCCAAGCTTGTGTCTCTTCTAACATGTCATCCTCATCTCTCATTTTCTTTCCTAGTTAACAAGACAAGTCAGATAAAATTGGATAGATTTGAAACTAAACTGAAAATTTGGGATAAATTTGAAAAATAATATAAAAGTTCGGGATACATTTAGGAGAAAGAGAATGACATTTAAATATGTTATGTCAGATGAAACACATATATTTCTATATTTATACTAAATGTAAAGTAAGAGGTCAAATTTAGATGAATTAAGTCAAATTTAGATAAATTAAAGGTCAGCCTTTCAATGAAAAGACAGGTAAAATTAAATTCATAACCTTCATACGGGTTAACCGGGAACCGGTATCTGGCCCGGTTCTATACACCTCCGATTTTTAAAAAATAAAAAACTGATGAACCGTTTAAAATCGTTAAAACCAGTCGAACTGGAAAACCATTGAACTAGATTTCTTAATACGCCGTCTTTTCTTTTTTTTTTTTTTCAAAACCTAAAACCGAAGACAAAAGAAGACATAAGTTTTTTTTTTGGGTTAGGCCGCCTCTCCTTTCAGCCGCCCTTCCAAGTTTCAACTGCTTCTTTACCTTCATTCTTAACTTTGACATCATCATTACTAAAGGCTTTAATAGATCTAATAACTAGAAAAAATTTAATACGTGTTGTGAATGTGAATGAGCAGTTATTACTTGTGAGAGAATAGTTCTCAAATAGTGGAAAGAAAACCTCTATATAAACTTAACATTCATTCAGTTATTGAGATAGAAAAATATATGAAAAGTTTATAGTTCTCCAAAATCTCTCAAAATTATTCTACTATAAAATATTTTTCTTCTAATTAAACACAACTGAAACAAAGTAAAAGCAATTCAATCTTATTTTGTTTGATGGATTTGTTGCATCTCATAAGATGCTGGGATCCTCTAGAAAATTAGTTTTCTTTAGACTTCAAAGCCTAATGCACATGCTAGGCATGTGCAGCCCTTCAATGCTTGCGATTTTGACCTTTGCTTGGTCTTAATAAGATGGAAATAATACTTTTCTAAGTTTCATTTAAATGAGAATGACCCACATTTTTATTTTTTCTAATAGCCTAAAATCCATAATTATTTTTATACCCATTAAAAGGGATTAGATAACCTATGCTCAAATAATAGAAAACTAAAATTAATACTCACAAAGAATTGACCTTTTCTTACCGTTAGTTGTTCCTGTTAGTGTTTGTCGTCAGAGGAAAGGGGAATTGACCAATTTCATAAACCAATTGTTTGGACATTACATATCATAACTATATAATATACTCTAATCTACTAGCTAAAGAAAATCCAGATTCAGATGGGTATTTAAAGACATAAAAGTTGAAAAATCCCAGAACAGATAACTGCTCAACTTTGACATTGTTGTTATTATTGTCATTAGAAACAAAAGACCACATATTGCATAATCTGAGGAAAAGTAATTTAATATTGACTTTAAAATGAATAGAACATGTTCTAATCATTAAAAAAATATATATGTGCCTATTTTGACTAATCCATCTCTTCATACGAGTGCCCAACATGCACCGCCTCTTGCGCCCCATCTATATATTCTCAAGTGACCTTGTAGATGCTAATTAAGGAAATGCATAGTTTTTATCCTTTATTTTTAATTTTATAAAAAGTACAAATAAATTCTTAAACCCTTAAAATCTGACTTGTACAAACTCAGCTCCTTAAAATTATAGAAATTAGCAAATCAGCTTAATGAACTATTTACACCAGTTTTTAAACCTAAATTATACATGTCAAAAGTTTAAGAATTTAAATATATATTGAGAAGGAAAAAAATACAAGAACTTATTTATACCTTTTCATCTAATTGCCCCTTTGCCTCTCAGAACTAGAAATTAAAAGTTGATGGTGATTGTGGAAATATCAACTACTATGTTTTCGCCAAAAATTAGGGTTTTTGACTTTAATATGTCAAAAAAGAAAAATATTTACATATATATGTTAATTTAAAAAATAAAGATAAGATTATGTTGTTTTAAAAAAAAATTCCCAGCCTATGTCAATTTTTACTATGTCATCCGTCAACTGATTAATGTACCCCTTTGAACATTACTCAAACTAGCCTTTTAAGTTGGACACTACTCAAACTAGCTTCCCAAGTGAAATGCACATGAGAAAGCTGAAGCCTGCTGAAAGAGGCTCAGCCTTTGGCTTGTGATGAGACAACTCACCTTACACACCAATAAAACTAGCGTCCAAGGGAATCTCCGTTGAATGATATATTTCCTTCACTTGCAAATTTATTAGCTAATTATTTCTTGGGCCAACATAGTAATATTTTTTTACAACACCCAATTACAAAATTCCACATAAATATCTATTATCTAAATATATTTTTTCCTACAACATAGTAATAATAAATAATTAAATATTTATATTAATCACTAGTGATATATAATTAATAATATATTTATTAAATATTATGTAATGACTAATTAAATATAGTTAATTATTAATTACTAATTATATAATTTTATTAAGTATATAATTAATAATTCTATAATTGTCATAAATTAATTACTAATTATA
>CANYLF010063773.1:0-10642 GCA_948193215.1 Bocquillonia castaneifolia
TAGTGCTCCCCTTATAACGTTGTGCTGATTTTCTAGTTGAAGTGCCATTTTTGCCACCACCATTTGTAGCTTTGTTCCAAGAACTAGCGTTATCTACAAATTAACCAAAATTAAAGAGATTAATTGCTGTTTAGAAAATTAATTAAAAGACAAAATTGATGCATGAAATATAGTGCCATCTGATTGGAATTAAATAAGTTAATTAAAAAAAAAGAGATTGTGTCTTGAGTAACATACAACCAACGGCGCAAATGACACCCAGAGATACGCATGCCAACCTGTTTAAGACCATTTACTTTGTAAGAATTAATCAAAGAGAACGTTGCACTGATTACAATTACAATTTTTTCATTAATCATGAATAGAAATTCTTCTAATTAATAATTACTCCCCTGTTTGGATATAGTAATAGTCTCTTTTAGAAATTTTTTTGATAAATCTATATGTTATTTTGACGTCTCAATTACATGATTATGCAATTAATGCTATTAGTATAGAGATTAAAAATACAACACTATCCGTTAATTAAGTTTTGTAATCTCATGTATGTCTTAATTTAGCAAAGTCTAAATTTTTTTTATTCATATTTAGTTGTTATTTTAGGACAATTTAAAATTTTAAGATTATATTTAATACTTCCTCCATTTTTTTTACATATTGTCCAAGATTGTTGCACACATATTAAGGAAATGATTAGAATAATGTTAAAAAGATTATTTTAACCCTATTAAATGAATGGTTATTTTGAAATGGTCATTAAATATGTGTAAATGAAGGTTAAAGAAAGGAAAAACAGTTACATTGGAACTCTAAAGTGATAACTAAATATGAACAAATTCGCTTCTCTAAAATGAGTAACGACAAGTAAAAAAAACAGAGGGAGTACTATTTTTTCATATAATTATGTAATACATGTTAGATTTCAACTTAATACTAATATACTACTACTGTTTCTTAATTCATAGGAACATATTAATAAATTATATACTAAATTAAGTATTTTCTTAATATGCATGTATACTTTTTTTAAAAAAAAGAGACAACTATATGGAACGGAGGAGTAGTTACTTACCATGCACATCTATAAGAATGAAGATGGAAGCCACAAACCACATGAGAGGACTGTAACAATTTTTTAAAAAAAAAAACTTGATAAATACCAATGTTGACACTGGAAATTAGTAATTAATAAAAAGAACTTGCTGAGATTGGAATTGAAAATTGAAACCTGATGCCAACAACAACCCTGAAATCATGATCTAGTGATCGTTGCACGTAGTTTTGGAAATTGAATGAATTATTGTTGGAAAAGTGAGCCTGCATTTTAGTATTTCGTCTATATAGTGAGTCCTTAATAATTAATCGCATAACTATGCAATTGAGTCGTGTAGATATTATCGCTTTTTAATTTCTTCATACTAGTAATTTACAGTTAGCATCTAAAAAAAGCTACATTACTTGTAATTGTATTATTAGCAAGTAAGAAATAATATTGAGAAATGCTCACAGCGATGAAGCCATGGCGAAGAGTAAGATAGTCAACTTTTGCCACTGAGTTAAAGAATTGCCTGAAGAAGCATTTCTGTATAACATAGTAAACACAAAGCGCACATAAAACATAGATATTAGAGCTAAATTTGAGGAAAAATTGTTAATTACAACCAATCCATTAAATATAAAATACAACCGAATATGTTTCTGACACATGTATAATGGATGTTCTATTTTACACTTGACGCATCTGATATAGTGTAAAAGAAGTAATGAATAAATTAAGGTAGAGAAAGAAAGAAACTGTTCATTGAACTCACCATCCATAGATGAAAGGATGATGTTGTCTCAGAAGTCATGTGTCTGCGACCAAATGTGGTTTGTTTTGTGAATCTAAAGCGATTAGAATCTATAAGATTGTAACAATTAACTATATTAGATATCAGGAATTAATACATATATATTTATATTTATTCTTCTTCGGAAATCCTTACATAGATTTTGTTTATTACAGATCCTTTTCGATCACAAATACTGATCCACTACATTTTTCTTGAGAAGGTCCATGAATGTCCCATATTGGTTTTGCTTCTTAATCTATATATTTTTTCAATTATATACCCAATTTTTAATCAAGCGAAGATCAAACAAGTTAAAATTAATATTAGGCTCCCTTTGTTTTAGCAGAAAATAACTTGTTTCTAGAAGTTATTTTCTAAGGAAAATATTTTTCAGGAAAACAAATTATTTTCTGTCTGATGACAGCAGTTTGAAAATATTTTCTAATATTTATCAATATAATAAAACTATCAATATTCTTTCAATAAAAAAATAATAAACTATTTATAATATCTAGATTTTATATTTTAACTATTTTGAGAAAAAAATCTTAAAAATTTATAAAAAAAATAGATTTTCCGGTGACCGGCGACCATCTCGGCAACTGTCGGCCGGTGGTCGATAGTGGCCGTTGATGATCGGAGTGGTTGGAACGTTAAATACTATATATTTGTATGATTTTTAAAATTATTTTGTTATTTTGAAGTTTAGGAAATGACTTCCTCTTTTCAAAAGAGCAAGTCATTTTCCTAAAAATGGCTTAGTTTTTCCTTTGACCAGGAAAATCTTTTCTGTTGATCAATTTTCTTAAATGCACCAAACACTGGAAAATCTGGAAAATGTTTTCTTGGAAAATATTTTTTTTGAAACAAACGGAGCCTTAATTAATTAATCTTTTTAATAGGTTATCTGATATTGGTATTTCGGATCGGCGCCAACTTTTATAGGCTCTTAAGTGCACTTTTGTCATCTCATAGTGAAGATGAGACACGAACTCAAGATTCTTCTTTTGATCAGAAGGTATTTTACCATTTGTATCGAACTTTACGATTAATTAATTAAATTTTTTATTAAATAAAAGTTAAAATTTCAATTTACCATAACTTTTGGAAATGAGGTTATGTTTACCTGTGGCAACTTCATATTCCACTGTCTGAGTCTCTTTCTCCCAGGTCTGCCAATGCCTCATCTACTTGAAATTAAAAAATATATAGCTCAAGAAAGTTTGCTAAATATTAATAAAATTAATTTCAGAAACTCAACCAATATCATCAAACACACCCAAATCAAAGAATGACTAATATTAAATTGAGGTAGAAAATTTACAAGTCAAATGGCAGCTATAAAATTGGCTTCAATTCATTATCATATCAAAATAAAATCGAACTTCTTCAGGCATTGAATTTCAAAGTGAAGAATGAAGAGGTGTGTGTGTATATATATATGGTACCTTTGCCCTTCCCAAGGCCATGGTAAGAACACTATAGACAATTTGCGTTGCAGCCAATACAAATATGAGGATATTGAGTTGATTGAGCCCCTCTTGTGAAATGAAAGATGTCATTCCCTGCAAATGAAACCATATATACTATATCTATATATATACATATATATAATTTATGATATAAAACATATATAAATAAAACCCTTTTTTCCCTCTACCTCCTAGTGATAAATTAGAGACTGATGATTAAAAAATTAATATATTATATGAACACACACACACCTTGAAGGCACAGTGATCGGAGGATGCAGTGGCTTCTGCTGATGTTTCTTTGAGACGGCATGGCAACATTTTTGTTGCAACTTTGTTTGGTATGCAGATTTTGCTTATATATTTTTGAGTTACATTTAATATTAGGGACATGAATCCCAGCACAATCAGCACTGCACCATCGAACCCAACAAACAATTAATTTCCATGTGATTCTATTTCAAACAATTAATTTATTTACTTGTAAAATATTTAGGAGATAATTTAATCATCCTCATGCCTTTGTAATTTTACAAATCCATATATACATATATACACACACACGCTTATTTGATCCATTCAAGGCAAACTTAAATTTTCTTATAGAGAAAGTTACCTTGTTTCCTAAGGCACCTACCAAAAAAAGCTTCAAATTAAGCCAATCAAATTTATGACCTAAAAACAGATTGAACTCACCTGATTTTAACTTTTCCACAGCTTCATAATGAGCCTTCTTTCTGTGTTTCTTTAGCCACTACACCAGTGATTTCCAAGCCAGCATAAAAAGAGAGAGGTGAATTAAAGATATTAATTACCTTTTAAAGACCATTAACTTTAAATTTGATTATCAATGAAAAATCATTTGTTAAAAGACCTAATTAAGCTGAAATGAAACATGTATGTTAATTAATTTGTTACTTACATGGCTAAGGAGATGGATCAAGTACTCGATAAATAAAGAGAGAAAAATGAAAATGAAGCAAACTGTTGCAAAAGCCCAAGTGGGTGTTTCCATAAGATTGCGTCCAATGCCTGTTTCTGCCATTTTTGCCACTTTATTTTTTTCCTAGGATTAACACAGCTATTGAAGAGCACAACTGTAGAAGTAGGTGAACGAATACAACAAATTAAGAATCACAACATAGAAGTTATATATATACTTAAATTAAAGAAGAAAATCCGATATACAAAAGTTATTTAAAAATTTTGAGAATTAAACTCTAGAAGAAGTAAGAATATTCAAACCATCCATGCCAAGCGAGTGAAACTAATTTCTTTTGTGTGATTCTCTAGTGAAGGTCATATCCATATACCTTTACAAGTTATCATATTCATTTTTATTAATTAAACCCGGTAGTATAGCTAGTTGGCTACCTAATATAGTATTTGTCGACTGGTGATGTTCCACATGCTAACTTTAGATCGTGGGTCCTGAGTGGCATTTTGTAAAAGAAAATAATTTATTTTAATAAAGCTTTATTAAATTGTTAGTTTTAACCACGTCTTTAAAGTTTTTTTTGATGAATAACGTCTTTAAAGTTTATCGGTTTATTTCAATAATTTTACATTTTATGTTAGTTTTAATCAACTTAAAAATAACACATGCCATGTGTAAGTATCACACGTTCTTATTGTCAAATCAGATCAAATTGACGTAATTTTAAAACATGAAGATAAAATTGATAATTTATTAAAAGTTGCGCCATATTTGACAATTTATTAAAAGTTGTAGTTAAAATAGTTTAAATAATGTCATATGATACGTAATCTGTGGGATATGACATGTAATCAAAAGCACACATCATTTTTAAGTTGGTTAAAACTGCCACAAAACATAAGAATGCTTGAACAAATTGATAGATTTTAAATTTTGACTAAAACTGATAATTTAGTCAAAGTTTTGATAAAAACAACGCCTAATAGTTTCGTATAGCCTGAACTTTGATCAATTTTTCAAACATAGTCAAAATTTTAAATCGTGTCAATTAGTACCTCATATTTTGTGTTTGGTGTCAAATATAGTCAGGTGTGTGTTTCATCTGATATCAAATGCTTAAGCGTCATTCTCTCTCCTATTTGATAAGATATGATAGATTGATTTGAAACCAAATATATCCCGAACTTTCATATTATTTTCAAATATATCACAAACTTCTCTTTTAGTTTCAAATCTAGTCAATTTTATCAGATGTGCCTTGACAATAAAGAGAGAATAAAAAATAAGGATGATATATCAGATGAAACACATGTCTGCTTAAATTTGACACCAAACACAAAGTATACTAATTAACACAATTTAAGATTTTGACTATAAATTGATTAAAATTTGGATTATATTAAGCTGTCAGGCCTAAAAATAAATTACTTTCCCTTTTATAAATAGCAACTACAATTCCCTTTTAAAAAGAAAAAATAGGAACTACAATTTTGTCAGCTTCAACGAGAGGCAGCTCGTAAACATTTTTATTCATCTTTTAAATATTCTTATTCTTGTTAAGATTCTTGACTAATACAAAATCGTTGATCAATTAGATTCAAGCATTCAGATCCATGTGTCATTTGATGCTTCTATCTTTATTCTAATGGTATATTATAATAAACGTTTGTAGATGCTTGCCAATTGAACAATATTGACAATTTCATTGATGTAATTGTTTATTGGATGGATCATCATTTACGTAATTAAAATCCAGAAAATATGAGTGGCTTAATCTTGTCTGTAAATCCTCATAGTTACTTTTGGACGCTAACTTCTCATGTTATAAAATAAAGGTCCTTCTCCTTCCCTTCTCTGGTTCAGTCCCCAATTTAGTGCCCATTCCGTTTAGGATCATGATTATAAGGATTGTTTTAATTTTTACTTTATGATCATGTTTAGGAATCCTTTATTAGATGTAAATGTTTTGCACCCTTTTGGTGGCCAAACTTTGTCGATATACAAAATTTCAATTTATAATATTTTGACAATATATTATACATTAATAAGTGATCGATATGAATATCTGTAAAAGAATATTCTAAGTATATTTATCCACATCAATTGTTAGCTTACCACGTCTAACAAAGCTCTTCCTCTTTGAATGGCTCCTTAAGTTCAAAAACAGTCTATCCCAGAAAGTTGCTTAAAGGAACTAGAAGAATAACCCTTGTAATCCGACATTCCATCCGATAGTTTGGAGTATTTTTACCATGCATGGTACTTTTGGACATTGATTAATATTTTTTTTTAATTTGTTTTTCGACTCTATAGAAATCAGTTGCCTTTACTGGAATTAAGAATTGTTAGTGTCGATACAATCGAGCCGCAGTATTAAAGTTTAACCCAGGAATAGATCACCACACTAGAAATGAGATCATAGATGGGACTAAAATGTGAGACCTCTCTTGTTAAAAAATCAAAAACCCACACCATCCAAGTCACTTGGACTTGTTTCAAAGAATTTAACGTGTTACATTCTCATTCGCAACCCTTTATTCGGATTTGTTACCCACCAATTAATAATTTTCTTTGTTCTAGATTAATTTCTTTTAAGCTGTTTTCAAAAACTTTGAAAACTTGAAATAATTAACCACCATTACTTATATGCTAGAGAAATACATAAATAAAATAACCAAGAGCGTCTCATTTAATTATAATATATTGTCCACTCAAAAAAAATAATATATTGGAATAACGTGAGATTGTTAAGTGTCTTATGTACATTCTTTTAGAAAGAACATATGATTTCATTCATAGATAAATAACATGCTATAATATCTATAAAATAAAATAAAATATTCATATGATCTAACATATTAATATGAGATGAATCTTCTATACCATTAATAACAGATTGACTTGACTCCAAGAATATGAATATGAACATGTCATATAATTCATTTTTTATCCTCCTAGAATTTTTAAATGTCCTTTTTTAGATGGATTTTTAAATATCTTTTTATTATCTTTAAATACAATTTACAAGATATTTATCAATAAGGATAAATAAAGTAAAAAGCTTCATATATTTATGTCTTCTTACTCTATGTGCAAAGCTAAAATGAGATTTCTTAAGTGGGATAGAGGCCACACATATAAATTATCAATCTAGTGTTATATTGTTGACGATTTTTAAAGTTTCATTAAGGGTATTTTAGGGAAAGTGAATAATTTTGCACACTGAATCTAATTTTATTAAGTTTCATGTTTATCTTAAAGTGAATACTCTTCCCGTCCCATAATAATAGTCCATTTTCGGGTTTTTGTTGTCCCAAAATAATTGTCCATTTGGGATTTTAAGAAGGTAGTTCCTCTAATTAATAATTTTAGTTGTACTTGAAAAATGCAACTCACAATCATTAATTGTTTCATAGGAGTATTTTTGGAAGATTTATGTTATTTATTGTCCACAAACTAACTTTCTTAAATATTGTTTTTGAAATTGGAAAATTATTATGAGACGGAGGGAGTATTAAATAGTTAAGATTTTATTTTTATAAAAATGAACTATTCTTCATTTTTCTAATTGATGTTTCTGTACGTACTATGGTTGGAAATGAGCACTATCCTTTTTAGGCGGGTCTCGAAGAACGGGTATCTGCAATCAAAAAATAAGGTCAGAGCACGATGAGATTATGGTGGTCCTAACGGCACTCCGATGCCTAAGTTAGAGAATATTACTGAAAAGATGAGACTAGAAGATAGGGTTTTAGAAAGAATGGAATTAACTCACCAGTCCTTGAACTATTCCTTTTATAGTGTTCCCAACAATCTAGGGTTTCTAGGGTACCCTACATGCGGGTACGATGTGTGTCCCCTGATCCTCTCTAAGTAATGATTCTTAAAGGTGTTGTTTTAGAATGAGTTTGGACTTATACACCGGATCTGTAAGTAAATCCGGTTGATCATAAGCTAGCCCAGACCCGCTTATAAAGATCCATCACTAATAAAATATCTAAAGATGGATTTTGTTTTCTTGAGATTAAAAAATAAGCTTGTATTTCAACGGAATAAATAATGGATCTGAGACTTGAAATTTCTCTCTCTCTTCTTTTACTTTATCAAACCTCAGAATGTGAAACGTTGATTCATTGGTCAACAACTTTGCCAGAACTTGATTAATTAATTCCTTCCACAAGCTGCCCTGAATATTTTTACTCTCATATTCATTGAGATTTTAGTCAGGGTCTTATTCTTGATTGTTAAGAATAAGAAAGAAAGAAAGTTCAAATGAATGAAAAGAGAGAGAGAGTTAAAAGTTGTTGAGAGGAAGCTGCAAGCCACGACCAAATCTATTTGCTCGCATCGCATGGAGGAGAATCAGCAATTCAATAGTTAATATTAACCCATTAATTGAAATGTTTCTGCAACTATACATAACTAGCATAATACGCCCGTAATACGCGATTTATTGATTAAAAAGTTAAAATTTATTTTAAATAAACTATAGTATTAATTCTATAAATATATATTATTATAATTTAGTTAACATAAACGAGTTAAAAATTTTAATCGAATAGAAAAAATTATGTAAATCACCGAAGAGTATAAATACAATTAGAAAAAGAAGTTAAAAATAAATATTATTAAAATCTTGATTCATCAAAAAAAATTATTAAAATCTTGAATAAAAAGAAATTCCTATTAAAAATTAAAAATGTAATTGAGATGTATTTAATGCGAAACAAAAGGGCGTAAAAAATTCATGTGAGTAACAAAATAATATTATAAACACCTTAAATCTATGAAAATACATATCAAACATAAAACGTGTGTCATTATTAGAGTCTTATGTCTTGGTGGGTGATAACAATGCCATCTCCATCACACACACACACATATCTATTTCTTATTGTCCAAAAAGATCTAACAGTTTGCGAGTTCATTACCAATATAAATAAAAGGAAAATAGAGAATGATTGATGATATCAATATAATACCTTCATCATATATATACACACATTTTCTTCTCTTCCAATAAAAGGTATCAATTCAAGAGTTTAAAGTTTAAACGATTATGAAGAGACACTTAATTAGAAGTTAAGAATATTAAAGACACTTAAATTAATTAAAAATTAAGAGCACTAAAAGATGCTTAAATGAATTAAAGGTTAAAAAAATATCATAAGTTTAAAGGCACTAAAAAATAAGTTTAATGAGACTAACAAGAGATATAGACTTAGAGGATAAAAATACCATAAGTCAAGATTCTTACAACTAAGGTGGTGGTGTTTGATAAAACTAAAAATTAAGTACTGAATTTTAAGTGCTGAATATTATAAATGTTGAAAATTTTAAGTGCTGAATTCAATAACTTGTTTGATATCATTAGTCAAAGAAAATATTAATTTTTTTATTAAATATTTTTAAATTTTATTTTTTAATTTATAATTATCAAAAGTACATAATTAAATTACAAGTAATTTAAAAAAACTAATTATAACCATATATAAGAGTATAATAGTCAATAAAATTATAAGTCAAATAGAGGGTATAAATGTAAAAAAATATTTTTTTGATTTATTAATGATAGTTTAATAATAATTTAATTATATAAACTATTTTAGTAAAAAAAAAAGTTGAAAAGAATAACCATTGATAATTTTCAGTAGAAATTTTAAGTCAAAAGTTTAGACTTATTATTTTAAGTGGTTTTTAACTTAATTGATTAAGTTAAGTTGACAATATCAAACATGATTTAAAGTAAATAAATGCTGAAATTTTAATTTAAGTAATAAGTTAAGTTATCAAACACCCCCTAATCAAAGGATCATAAAGCAATCCAAAGTGAATAAAAAAATTACAATTATCGTAAGTGTCAACTTTCTAATATGTCCTAAATTTTATGTGAAAAAAACCAAATCTTTTATTTTAAATATTTTATATAGACTGTTTCAGAAACTCTCTTAGAATCTTAACACAAAAAATAACAATAAATTTGTATATCAGGTATAGTAACTGATAGAGTAGGCCCAAGAGCCTAACAAAAGCCCAAAAGTAAATCACACTAAACACTCTCACAGCTTTACTTAGACATCTGGCAAGTCCCCAAGGCGACAAGTCATACACAAGAATACTATAAATACCCAAAGATTACACAGGTAAAGGATTCCAACTTTTAGCTCATTAATTACTACATTAAATACCTTCAACTAACTTGAGCGTCGAAGTGAAACCCGGGACACTTGTCCCGTCCGACCATTCTCTATTTGTGCAGGATTAACTTAGGAAGACCGACACAACCACAGCCCCTTGGGCCGACACAAACTACTACCTCGACCGCCACACATTTACTGGACTAGACTACGACCCAGATCCAGCCCAGCATAGTCCTGTCGGCTCCATCATTTGGTTTCATT
>CANYLF010063840.1:0-10094 GCA_948193215.1 Bocquillonia castaneifolia
TAATCTTTCAACATATATTTTTTATTATATATTATTATTTTATTATATATTGTTATTATTTTTATTTTTATTATATATTGTTATTGTTATTTTTTTATTATTTTTTTTGAATGTTACAATTTGACCATTAAGCCTTAAAAATTTTAGTTATTTTTAATATGATTTTTATGAAGTTATTTGATTTACAATCATTTTAATTATCATTATCATTATCAAAATAGTTTTATTTTTATTATTAATAAAATTATAGAGTTTGAATTTTTTTTATTTAATTATTATTTAATTTGAGTTTTATTTATAGTACTTTCTTATATAAATATAATGTAAAATCATGTAAAAATTAATAAAAGTTAAAATTGAGTAAAAATAAAAATTATAATATCAGAGGGGTAAAAAAGTAAAGTATAAATATATGTCAGGGAGTAACTGTAAAGTATAAATATATGTTAGGGGGATAAGTGTATATTATTTTCCTTCTTAACGGTGAAATCTAACGGAAGGGAATGATAGTTAAACGGAGTAAAACCTGAGGGGAGTAATTGTATATATATAAAACTCAAAGACAAATCAGTATAATACGATAAACCTCGTGAGGCAATCATAATTCACCCTTTATTTATTAAAATTAAATAATTACATTTAATTCAAGCAACACGTCAATGTTACAAAAAAGTACATTAAAATATTAGTATATAAACATAGTTTGAGAAGAACTGATTAAATAATTAAGTACTGTTGTAATGTCATTGTCTCTTATAGTATAACAATAATTAAATTTCATTTTACAAGAGCTTCTTGATTAAGTTTTTATTATTATTTTTTTTATTATTAAACTAGACACGATCCTCGCGTTGCTTTGGGTTTGAAATGTAATTTTATTTCTAGAAAGTGTAGTTTTTCTTGTTGGATACATGCGATAAATTGTTGAAATAAGCATGTGTTAAGTGTTGTGATTTTATGAACAAATATTAACGTATCTAACAACTGAGTAGAATTAAAAACGAAAAAAAATGTGTATAAATAAATTTTTTATGTGACAATCCTTATATCATACATATGACATTGTTATACTGATGTAAGTTTTTATGTATGCATTTGTTTTAAAAATGGTAATAATTAACAGTGCAACATAAAAGCCATTCAATGGTTTTCATTCAAAGAGTGGAAGGTGAGACATATAGCATTGTATCATCATACAGTCCAAATTACAGGATAGTCTAAGCGTACTGATTTATACCTTTACATAATTGGTAGGTTTCAAACTTTATTTATTGATTTACATACATTTATTTTACATTCAAAATGATTAAGATGCTCCAAACTTATGTTTCGATATCGAGTCTTCAACCACCACGTTTATATTAGAAAGTTGGTATTAAGTAAGTTTTTAAAGTTAGCTGGCAAAAAGATTTTTTTGAGGAAAGAAGGTGGTGAGTGGTCATATTATGTATTTTGATTTTAAAAATTGGCTCAGTTAAGAAGGAAATAAATGCATATAAATAAATTATTTATTGTTTTGGTTGGCAAAAAAAATTAAGGATTTTCAATCAATTAATCTAATGTTCAACTCAGTTCAATAACTTCATATTTTTTTTTAAAAAAAAAAGAGAGAGGTAAACAAACATCATATTCTGCATGGTTGACAGCTTATTTAATGGTTTCTAATACAAACACGTTAACTACTTGTACACAGTACAAATGTCTTTGACTAAGAAAAAGTTGGATAAGTGTGCTTCTAATTTTTTTGGAATAAACATCAGAGGGGGAGGGAGAATGAACAGAAGATAAGTAATCGTTTACTCTGTAAAGTGGGAACGAAGTGCGAAGTTAATCCTACATCGGGCACAAAGTATTTCGGGTAGATCTCTGATAAGAGGTCTTGCATTCTTAGAAGTTTCGTGTGTTGAACCGGGTTGTTGACACATCACTGGAATGGTGTTATATCTTTGACAGACATGGATTTGAATAACCTGTTTCTTATCAACAGCCATTGTTTGAACTGTTGTTAGACAGTCAAGGAAACAATGTGGTCCCCACGAGCCGGATGCAATATCTTGTAATATGTTAAATGTTGCATTCTCAGTATCAGTAAGAATGGAAAGCAGTCAAACTAGGTAGAATTAGTAAGGGTTGTTCATAGTGGAAGAATAACTCAGGATGCCCTGTGTCTCATCTCCGCCATCATTGTACTTAAAAACACGCAGCATTCTAAAGATGAACATTCCATCTTCATTATCATCCCAGATGTACAGAGAGTAGGCCATGTTTTCTTTGTCATCATCAATTTCGCTAACAGGGATGTACCAATGCTTAAGACTAACAAACTGCAACATATTAGTTTTTTGTGCTATTTGCATAGCTTGCCTGCATCTGCATGTAAATGAAATTAAGGATTCCTTAGTACACATTGTAAATTAGAAGTTTAAATCACAAGTTAAATGATAATATTGATATGGAAGGGAATGATAAAATTAAAATATTTAAATGTTGGACGGGAAATCGAGTACTCACGTAAGCCAACTATTAACCCAATCAGCAGCGTTGTTCATTGCAATGCACTGGAATATATCTTCTGTCAATTGCACAGGTAATGAAAGGAGTCTGTAATTATTTTCTTCATCAGTTAATGCTACATACTCAGAATTCATTGGTGCGTTGGAATTACTGTTAAGAGAAGGCAAAAGAACATGTAACAATGTAAAACAGGATGTTCATTGTTTTTTATTTCATTAACTAATTGAAAAATCAAATTGTAAAGTATGGTAAATGCATTTAAAATAAAAAGCGATTAAATTAAAATATCTAGTTTAAACTATCATATTATAGAAAATATCATTCATTAAAGTCTACAATAAGAAGTAAGTTTATGCAAAATAGTGTATCTATAACAGAAGCATATAAAAACGTTATTAAAGAATAACAGCATTATAAAGCTTTATTGATTGTCAATTGTTTATTCAATTCTTCATTTCTTTGGCTCTTGAACACATGGAGGCAAAGCATCATCGCCCGAAAAGTCAGGTGATTGGTGCACAGTGGGCGCAGATGAAGTGGAAATAGGATCTTGAGTAAGTAGTTGAGATAAGGAAGCAGTCGTTGGGCTTGGAGTTTCCTTTTTCATTGAGGGATTGTCCTTGAAAATGTATACTACTTTGAAAGCTATATCCATTGACTGTTTACTGCGCTCACTCAGTATAACCTGGAAGATACGCCTCATGCTACAAAGCTTGGATATCAACGGGGGTACTTGGAATTTGTCTCTAGACATGAAAGACAAACTGCTCGTAGGAAGGCTAATAATATCAGCTGCCATTTGTCCAAATATTATGAAAGGGACAATGCCAGTGCTATCTTGAACTATGACATTCAATTTATACCTATCAAAATCATTGAATTATAGAATTACGAAATATTCATGAGTATAATGAGTGACGAAAAAGAAGTAAGAAAAGTAGATTAATGAAATAGTACCATAGGATCGGTAGTTCTGGGAGAACACCGCATTTTTTACAGGCAATGCTTTATTCATGTGGTTGGATTCCATTTTTGCATCGAGGACATGCTTTATACCACCAGCCATCTGATGCACTTTAATAGTTACATCGCATGTATATTTGATGTCCTGAATTAAAAATTTAGGAACGCTTTATAATTATAACTAATAACTTATAGGAATGATTGTAAATGTCGATATAATAAGTGTAAATAACCTGATCAGTATGAATGTCTAAGTCAAGCAATTCAGCTACAGTTTTCCTATTGATATCTCTCTCTTCTTCAGGGTCAACAGGAGGTTCGTACTCTATGTTAATCAATGGTAGCTTTGAAGGCACATCCGGAAGGCTACAAATAATGCATAGAATTAATTTTTTTTAAAAGACGTAAATTCATGGTATTGAGATAATGTCTTGTGATAGTGAAATAGTACGTTCAAAGGAAATTATGGACCTCAGGTAAGTCTGGATTAATATAACATTTGGTGCCAGATGTTGAACTCAAAACTGGTTTGTCTGTTTTGACAAATGATAAGAAACAGTTTTTTCTTAATTTTAAAAAGGAATTGCATTTGCACGTACCATTAAACATTTTCACTGTTAAGAAAATAAGCACAATGATAACTGGTCCATCTTCACCTACTTTTGCTACTTGGTCCTCAGGGAAATTTAACGCTGCTCTTTCCCATAAAGTAACTTCTAGATTATCTCTACTGTATATCAGGATATTCATATGTAAGTGTTGGTTTGTGTTGGGAAAATAGAGAAGCAAATTACAATGTATTTACCTATTATCTTGCAGTAGCAGTGGTCTCTTGTTTTTAATGCGAGTAGTAATGCATACTTGTTGGACATTCTCCACAGTTATTAATTGCCCAATTGCATCTGGGAAAGTAATATAAATGTTCTTTATGAGGTCAGCACCACAGGATTTTTTTAAGGGATTAGAAGTGGAACGACTAACAGTAAAAAGTAAGGGAAATTTCACCTGATAAATAGTCAATCATGCCAACCTTGGCCTTCAGTTCTTCAAAAGTAAGCATATTGAACTTGTCAAATGGCATAAGGAATGAGTTGCTATCAAGCAATTTTATAACGGTATTTGCCAAGAATCTAATTCAAAAGGGGTGCGAGCTTAATTTGTAGCTGCTTTGTGCTGATAAAACCAAGAAACCTGAGATGCTGTAAATATTGCCTTCAATTAAAGTCCTTCAGAATCGATCAGCGATGCCCCTACTAACTGTTCCTTGTATTGTGTCGCCCTTGAATAATATAAAAGATTAACGAAACTGATTTATGATTAATGCCAAGAAATAATTGAAAGACATTGTAATGGTGATGAAAGGATATATGCATACTAACCTTTTGATCAATGAGCAAAAATTCGAAGCTGAAAATTACATCTAGATTGGATGGATTAACAAAATCCCAGGTGCGAGCAGCACGAGCAACCAGTTTAACGTTCTTTGTGTTTTCGTTGATATCGCTTATTTTGATAGTAGCCATCTTCAAATGCAAACAGAATATTTTATATTTAAAAAATGAATAAGTAATGCATGCATTAGTATAGTCACAAATATTCAAAGATTTCTTTATAGACAACATTTTTTGTGAAATTTTAGTATTCCTTCTTAGTGTCACCTTCGTGATGGGGCAATAAAATACCCACACTAGTCTTACTTGTCACCCGAGATAATGCAACATATAATTGACCATGAGTAAACATTGGATTGTCGAGGTATACACCAATATTATTTAAGGTTTGACCCTGACTTTTATTTATTGTCATTGCATAGCAAATTTTTAATGGGAACTGCCTCCTTTTCAACGTGAATGGCCATTTTTTCTCTGTGATAGACAACACTATCCGAGGGATGAAAACTTTTTCACCTGCAAAAGAGCCAATTATTATTCCAGCTTCAATTACTCTTGTGCCTAATTGAGTGATCATTAGTCGCGTGCCATTGCACAAGCCAATTGAGGTATTTAAGTTTCGAAATAGCATTACCGGTGTGTGTATTTTCAATTTCAGTTCATGTTGGGGAAAACCGTTGAAATTTAGTGTATTTAAAAAATCAACTGGATAAAACAACTGAAGTTTTTCAGAATTGAAAGTTGTACAACATATAGAGTCATAACTATAATATGTTTGGTCATGACCAGGTAACAAATCAAGAACTAAGTTATTTATTTTATCAACAATTTCGCTCCTGGGGCAAACAATCGCACGTTGTTGTAGATAAGAAGGGTTTACGAAGTGTGACAGGAAATCAGTATAGACATTCTCAATAACAGTCGTTACATGGTCACTCATTTTATTGAGCATGAAACATTCTGGTATTTCAATCCAATTATCATCATCATCGTCTATTGTATCCATTATTTCATGCGGGATTTTACCATCACTAAGTGCAGTAACCAATTTGCAAAAGACATGCCATTCAGATCAGCCACATCAGTGCTATCACTATTCAATCTCATATTTATTTTTAACCTATGAAGGCCAAATGAATTCCATAAATGAGATTTTATAAGTGAAGCGTTAATAATATCTTCTTTTGAGCCATTTGGGATTACAGGTAAAATTTGCCTGAAGTCACCACCAAATAAGACAACTTTACCACCGAATGGAACATCGTTGTCACCAGTTTCACATTTTGTTAATATATCTCTGAATGTTCTATCAACAGCTTCAAAGCAATGCCTATGGTTCATTGGAGCCTCATCCCATATTATTAGCGTAGATTCACTTATGAGATCGGCCAATTAGGTGTTTTTTTTTTATCTCACATGTTGAGGTTTTCAGTTAAATTGATTAGTATTTTAAAGCGAGAATGTGTGGTTCGGCCACCTGGAAGCAACAAAGCAGATATGCCAGATGATGCAACTGTTAGAACTATCTTACCTTTCCGAACAAAATTTATATGTGATGGTCTCATACAAAAAAGTCTTGCCTGTGCCACCGTGACCATAGACAAAAAAATTGCTTGCCTTGGTTATTCTCTACTGATAATATAACTTCATTATAGACATTCCTTTGCTCAATGTTCAACATCGAAACCATCTGATCGTGTTTTTCATTTAGAGTCAGAACATCGAATGATAATTCCTCACTGATTAACTTATTACTTGAATCATTTAAAGAAGCACCATCAGGTAAAGGTAGATTGTAATCTGCAAGTGAATGGTCGTTGCGGTTAATAAGCTTTTCTAATTCAATAAGAACATACTTCTTGAGACGCTCCTCAGAGATAGAGATGGTCTGTATTCCAAGCATTTTTTTTTCATGTTATATTGGATATCATCTGAGAAATGCTTCCAAAACATGTTGAATAATTTGACAGGATCACCAACTTCACAAAACACTATAAGAATAACAAATAATCACCTTAATTGAACAGAAGTTGCAGAAGCTAAAGATTCCTGCATTACATATATCCATTCCCTGTCATCACCCAGCAATCCGTGCACTAAACACGCTGCTTGAAATGTGTTGTGCAAGGTGCCATCAACAGTTCAAATTTCATCAAAATCCTTAGGACCCCTCATAATGTTCAACAACATACGGAGATAGAACAATTCACTTGAGTTTGGATGTACGTACATTATTCTACCAATGACCTCGCCCTTCTTTCGTTTAGTCCAAATTTTGTCCTTTGCATGCCAAGTCCACTCAGATGGAATTCAGCATAAGTTAAAGCGCAAGCTTCCTCAAAGAATTCATTTATTCGCATCCATTCTATGAACATTATTTTTTTAGTGTTTTTGTCATTTACTAATTGCCCAATGTTCCTATTCTCAGAAAAATACACAATGTTCATATTAGGAAGATGAACAACTAATCTTTCAACGGCAGGCTCTTTTGCATGCCAAGTCCACTTAGATGGAAATTTAGCATAAGTTAAAGCGCGAGCTTCCTCGAAGAATTCATTTATTCGCATCCATTCTGTGAACATTGTTTTTTTAATGTTTTTGTCATTTACTAATTGCCCAATGTTCCTATTCTCAGAAAAATACACAGTGTTCTTATTAGGAAGATGAACAACTAATCTTTCAATGGCAGGCTCTCTGTGGTGTATAGGAAATTCAAATATTCTCCAAGTAGCTTCACATGGTGATAAATATCGACAATCCAAGAAATTTTTGATCTCATCACAGTCAAAGGTTGATCCTGTGTTATTTTCACTATTCATAGTTCCAACTTCAATAACTGCACGTATCCTATCAGACCCTTTACTAATATACTTGAAAAGATACTTCACAAGATTTGAGTAACAACAGAATTCTACATTGAAATGAGCCTGGAATTCATTTAGCAGAATAGGGTTATATGGAATAACAAATCGATTGTCAAGCTCTACGCCATTTTTGTTAATTGTCCTACTATCGTCCCTTCGTTTATATGTAGCAAATCCATTCCGATCAATTGTTGTTTCAGCATTAAATTTCCTTGGGTAATACTTTGAACATTTTCCATTTCGCATGCACAATGATTTTGGATTGATCTGACCACAAGGACCATGGATCATAAACTTAGAAATCAATTCTAATAACTGCGGATTCTTTTCTTTATCAGGGAGCTCAGCATATATATACTCGTCTATTTCATAAGTTGTCAATGGTTTTGCGATCGGTTCAACCAGAACAAACAATGAATGTGAGGCGAGCCACATTTCTGGAACTCAACTGTGTATAAAAAAGCAGTTATTTGACCAAAATACCTGCCTTTTTTTACTGAATCCATTAGTTGGTCTACCTTCATTTTAAAAACTAGACAAATTATATCAGGCCTATCCTCAGGACGTTGTCCAGCAATAACACTCAACATTTCTTTAATTTCTAACCATTGTTGATTACAGGTGAGCGTTATAAACAGATCTAAGTGGCCATAAAACCTACATATTGCCATAGTATCATGATAATGCTCCATTATATAACGAGGGCTACCAGTGTAAGTCGATGGCAATATAATGAGTTTACATATCCTTGCACACTCTATATCGCCACGATAAAAAGCATCACGTATACCTTAATAGATTTCAAACCTTAAATTGCTCTGGTTGCGATGTATGTAATCAAGCCTTTCTTGTTCAATGCATGTAAACGCATCAATAATAAATTGTTGGAACAGACGGCCTCCCCTAAGTAAAACAGATTAATCATCAAGACGCTACTGTAATAGATATGTATAGTATTCTCTTGTTGTAACAGTCAGACATTTAAGTTTTCTCCTTCGCGATGTTTCAACATATTTGATATCAACTGAATATCCATCCTTACCATATGGAAATAAGATTGGGAATTGCATAGCCATGAATGAGGGATGTAACGAACTGATCCGTTTCAAAGTTCCACTTTTATATTCAATAATTATATCCATTTCTTTATCATAGTAACCAAAATCTCCTACCAAAAGGTCGACAATTTCTGAAGCAATTGGTGTATTATATACATTTGTATCAACAGATCATTTACCAATTAGCCTAAGTTTGACATGAAGAAAATTATTTTGGGAAAACCTATCCCTTGCCATTCTGAAAGATTTAGCAATGTCATTATTATCATCAAACATTTAAATAAGGTTCTGAACAACATCTTGATTAATAGGCATTGCGTTATCTGATTGATTCAGATAACCAATCCTATTATTTACTTCATTTGAAGTGTCAAATACATAAAGTTGCACAAATTTAGGTTTTTCACAATCATTTAGGATTAAAGAACCCATAAGGTGATGATTTTGACCACAAATACAAAAAACATAAAGTCCAGGTTTTTTTATTAATGTCATGGTCAATTTTACCCCCAGTAGATATGAAAGCAAAAATTGAATTATAAATTCGGATTGCCACTTTAAATTTATGTGAATCAGGAGTTCATCCATTCAAAAGTGAATGGAGAAAATCTGGAGGCTTTTTTAGTTTAGGCAAGCTTATCATACCATTTTTACAACACATGTTAAACTGAGGTTGAGTCTGATTTTCTGTCCTCTTTAAAGCCTCGGCACACCAAAACAATGCACCACAAAAAGGACATCTACAATCAGGCATGCATATTGAAGGAGGAGTAAAATGGCTACTTTCAAGAGATTGTTGTATTGAGTTAGAAATTAACTCGTTTCGACGCCTTCGTCGTCTATCATTGTAACGACCCGAAACTAATACGATATAATAAGGATTAATATATATAATGATAGTAATTAATCTTAAATTAAAATTCAAATAGAAATCCATTCCAAGAATTTTTTTTTCAAATAGGGGTCACAACGATCGTTGTGAATAGTGCAACGATCGTTGTCGAATGTCCAACGATCGTTGTGGATGAACAGTGATTGTTGTGAAATTCACGAAAATGGCCAAAAATTCCAGTAAGCTACATGAGCTCGTGGGAAAATTACAACGAGCTTGTTGCTAAACAGCAACGATCGTTGTCAATAGTGCAATGATCGTTGAGAACCAAAAATCACCCAAATGAAATTTTTGAATAGAAATCACAGTTTAAAAACAGTATTTTTGACTTTCCTCTGTGAAAATAAACTCCAACAGGCTCAAAATCAAATTATATATATATCAAACTTTTCAAACTATAAAATACAATAAT
>CANYLF010064046.1:0-10488 GCA_948193215.1 Bocquillonia castaneifolia
TTTTTCAAAAACCTGGCACAAGTTGAGGGGGAGCAATTCCATCAACCCACACACTTAACTCCTTTGTTTTTAAGTTTTTGAACCTAGACAATGATTTTTTGTTTTTTGGTTGTCAAACTCAAAAAGGGGGAGATTGTTGGCTTTTGTGGTATCAATCCATCTTATTTTAAGTTTAACAACCCTTTGTCTTTGTCTAACAAAGTTTCTAAGTGTGTAGGTTTTTAACCATGCTAGTTTTTCAGGACATCTGCAAACCGTGCCCACGACCAAGGGAGTCGCGCCAGCGGCTATATATCGCGCCCAAAATGAGGAGTTCGCCCCCCAACCAGCGACAAAGCGCACCCGTGAAAGGGAAATCACGCCCGAACTTTTTGGTGAAACTTAGAAGGCTTCTGTGCACACATAGATTTGCGTCCGTGTCATACCAAGTCGCACCCTCGATCTGAGAAACAGAGAGCCCCTTTCTGAAGGTTCAAAGTCGCGCCCACGATGGACTAAATCACCCTCATGATTTTATCAGAGAGAAGCCGCTAATCAAATGAAATCAAACCGCTACTCAATGGCATCACTAAATCGCCTCGCGGATTGATCAAAAGAAAGAAGCCGCACTGAAGCAATCAAGCCGCTATCTCAAACAAGTATCTTTGCATGAGCGGTTTTGATCAAACAAAAAGCCGCTCCTCATAAGGCCATCTAGCCACACACCAAAAGGCGTCTTCTCCGCAACGTGACTGACAAATCACCTCACGGTTTGATCAAGAAGAAGCGCTCCTCACAAGCATCTCTACGCAACGATTTCGTGCCTGGGATTATAGATGTCACACCTGCAGTATTTGAGGGAGTCTCTAAGAAACTAGCTGTTGGAAGGTCGTGCCCATGACCATCAAGCTGTGCCTGCGACCTGACTGTTTTCAGTGCATTTAATGCAAAGTTTCTAGCCATTAGACACACTTTTGGGGTTGTCTCTAACAGCAAGTTTTAAGTATTTTGGCTATAAATACTCATCATAAATGTTCTTCATGTGAGACTATTAATTCTTTGATAGCCAAACTCTTATAACCTTTTTTCTCAATCTTTTGTAATCAGTTATTTGGTTATGGGTAACTAGAACTCTAGAGCATTTGTTGCCTGGGTTGAGTGAATTAGTTATCCATTATACTAGTTTGTCAATTCTTTGTGAGTTGGGGAAACACTAGGGTTAGGTTTGGAGAGGGCCTTAGAATTCTCTTTGTAAAGGTTGAAGATAGCCTATTGAAATCTTCATTGTAAAGGTTTGGTGTTAGCCTCGTAGAAACACTATGGTTTGTGAGTTAGCCTTGGGTAAAACTCATTGCAAAGGTTGGAGATAGCCTTGTAAATCTCCTTGTTATCCTTGGTGGATAGTGGAACCCCAAATTGTGTATTTGGGAGAGTGGATGTAGGACAAGTTGGGTCTGAACCACTATAAACCTTTTGTGTTCTTCTTTTCTTCCTTAATCCATTCTTAAAGTTATTTTTAATTTCTAATTCCGCACCAATTATCCCCCCTCTTGGTTTCTACAGAAACAAATTAAAACCCTAAGCTACAAGGATAGAAAGTGCGGTCAAGCATCCTAAAATAAAAAGGAAACAAACCAAATCCTAAACAATAAGGGAAAACCTAAATAACAAGGAAATAAACTCCTACACTACTAATTAAGGTAATGCAACTACCCATCTCCTAAACACATTAGGTTATGCAACATTGACTTATATGATGCCCTAGTGTTGACTTGTTGACCATCTTGACTCCTTGACTTGTTGACCTCTTCATTGACTTTGACTTTGACTTTGACTTGTTGACTTCAAGCATTTTTCATGCTTCTTTGATTGCATTCAGATTTACTATCTTCAAATCAATGTTATCATTAAAAGCTCCATTATTAGTCATCTTCAAAACATGCTCTAAGTAAGAATTCGAAGCTTGCTTAAACTTCTTAGTCCTTAATCGAGTCATTGGTCCATCGAATGCCAATGAATCTTTGCTCCATGGCTTGATTTCATCATTCCCTCCCCCCCTGAAATGATTAGACCTCGAATCTAAACCTACATCAAAATCAAAAAGAGATAAATCAGCAACATTAAAAGTAGCACTAACTCCATACTCACCAGGCAAGTCAATCTTATAAGCATTGTCATTGATGTGCTCCAAAACTTGAAATTGTCCTTCTCCACGTGGCATCAACTTAGATTTCCTTTGGTTAGGAAACCTTTCCTTCCTCAAATGCACCCAAACCTAAACACCAACCTCAAACATGACCTTCCTACGCTCTTTTTTGTATATGTTGTTTAGTGATTTGCTCATTGCGCCTCCCCAAATTAGCTCGAACATGTTCATGCAATTTCAACACATATTCGGCCTTCTTGGCTCCATCAAGATTAGTTTGTTCATGCAAAGGCAAAGCAACCAAATCTAAAGGACTCATTGGAATGAAACCATAAAAAATCTCAAAAGGACGAAAATGTGTAGATGAATGCACACTTCGATTATACGCAAACTCAATATGAGGCAAACAATCTTCCCAAGTTTTCAAATTTAGTTTCACCATATTACGCAATAATTGACCCAAAGTTCTATTTACCACTTCGGTTTGACCATCGGTTTGTGGATGA
Source organism: Bocquillonia castaneifolia (assembly GCA_948193215.1). NCBI lineage: Eukaryota > Viridiplantae > Streptophyta > Magnoliopsida > Malpighiales > Euphorbiaceae > Bocquillonia > Bocquillonia castaneifolia. The sequence continues at coordinate 2,632 of CANYLF010064046.1, forward strand.
CAAGTAGTAGAAAACAACAACTTAGTTCCTAACTTACCCCACAAAGTCTTTCAAAAATAGCTAAAAAACTTAGTATCTCTATCACTAACAATAGTCCTAGGCATACCATGCAAATGAACTACCTCCCTAAAGAATAAATCAATAATGTGTTGTACATCATCCGTTTTCCTACATGCAATGAAACGTGCCATCTTTGAAAACCTATCAACAACAACAAAACCACTATCATACCTACGCCTAAATCTAGGTAAACCAAGTACAAAGTCCATAGATATATCAATCTAAGGTGAACTAAGCATGGGTAAAGGCATGTTCAAACCATTAGGTTGCAACTTAGACTTAGCTTGTTTACACACAATGAACTTATCACAAATTTTAATCATATCAGATTTTATTTTAGGCTATAGAAGTGATCATACAAAACATGTAATGTCTTTTGAACACCAAAATGTTCCATCAACCCACCCTCATGCGACTCATGCACAAGCAACTCACGCATAGAACAAGTTGGAATACACAATGGTTTGTCTTTAAACAGAAAACCATCATGTCTATAAAACCTATCAAAAGCACCTTGTTCACACGCAACATAAATAGAACCAAAGTCACTATCATTTGCATACAAATCTTTGATAAACTCAAAACCAAGTAACTTTGTTTCTAAAAAAGTAAGTAAAGTATACCTTCTTGAAAGTACGTCAGCCACTAGATTAATTTTACCTTGCTTATACTTAATGACATAAAGAAATGCCTCGACGAACTCACTCCACTTAGCTTGGCGTCTATTCAATTTGTTTTGACCTTTCAAGTGCTTCAAGGACTCATGATCGATATGAATCATAAATTCCTTTAGCAATAGATAATGACTCCATACGTTTAAGGCTCTAATAAGTGCATAGAGTTCCTTGTCATAATTTAGATACTTCAAGCTCTCTCCATGGAGTTTCTCACTAAAATAGGCAATTGGCTTTCCATCTTGCATTAGAACAGCTCAAACACCTAAACCAGAAGCATCACAATCAATTTCAAAAGTTTAAGAAAAATCAGGCAAAGAAAGAATAGGAGATAAAGTAAGCTTATCCTTGAGCGTATTAAATGCTTTATCTTGAGATTCGCCCCATACGAACTTCACATCTTTTTTAACAAGTTCATTCAACGGCGCAGCAATGGTGCTAAAATCCTTCACAAAATGCCTATAAAAACTTGCTAACCCATGAAAGCTCCTTATCTCACTAACATTCTTAGGTGTAGGCCAATCCTTGATTGCCTTAACCTTTTCCTCATCAACCTCAATGCCCTTTGCACTAACAACAAAGCCAAGAAACACAAGCTTGTTCGTGCAAAAATCACACTTCTTAAGGTTAGCAAATAATGAATTCTCACGCAAAGCAATAAGCGCCGAACGAACATGTTCAATATGATCATCCAAACATTTGCTAAAAAACATAATATCAATAAAGTAAACCATAACAAATTTGCCTATATAAGCACGTAAAACATGATTCATAAGTCTCATAAAAGTGCTAGGTGCATTAGTTAAACCAAAAGGCATAACCAACCATTCATACAAGCTAAATGCTGTCTTAAATGTGGTTTTCCATTCATCACATATTTTCATCCTAATTTGATAATAGCCACTTTTCAAATCAATCTTAGTAACTATCACACTACCATGCAGCTCATCAAGCATATCATCTAACCTAGGAATAGGATGATGATATTTAACAGTTATCTTATTAATAGTATGGCAATCAACACACATACATCAAGAACCATCCTTTTTAAGAACTAACAAAACAGGAACAACACAAGGACTCAAACTCTCTCTAACATAACCTTTACTCAAGAGATCCTCCACTTGGAGTTGCAACTCCTTAGTTTTCTCAAGATTGACTCGATATGTTGGTCTATTTAGGATTGTAAATTCAGATACAAAGTCAATTTAATGCTCGATGCCCCTTAGTGGTGGCAACCCACTAGGCAACTCAACAGGAAACAAATCTTCAAATTCCTGCAAGAGACTAACAAATACACTAGGAAGAGAAGGGTCAAGTTCGTTAGTACTAAACAATATTTCCTTGCATATAAGCATAAGTACTTGCTTGTTAGAACTTAAAGCTTTCCTCACATTTCTATCTCTTACAAGAAAACTCACTTTTCTCTCACTTACCTCTCCTTTTTCCTACGCATTACTCATTTTTTTCACTCAACATTCGCATATACCCTCATTAGACTCTCCTTTTACCACTCTTTACTCACACCTCTCATTATTTTCCACACAGCTTCCCTTTTGCTTGTGCACCTTTTCTTTTTCACGTGCACTCTTTCTCTCTTTTACTTCTTTTTCATACACATCCATGCAAGCTTTCAACAACTTTTGGTCCTCATAAACTTCCATGGGACTCAATGGAGCAAGAGAATATTGAACACCATCCATAGTAAGTGAATATGAATTAGTGTAACCATAGTTTACAACATTCCTATCAAACAACAAAAGTCTACCCAACAACAAATGACAAGCATGCATAGGAATCACATCACAAAGCACCTCATCATGAAATTTCTTAACACTAAAGGCAACCCTAACTTGCTTAGTTACACATAGACATCCACAATCATTAAGCCATTGTAATGTATATGGCTTAGGATGCTTAAGAGTTGGCAATTTCAGCCTATCAACCATCATAGAACTAGCAACATTGGTACAATTACCCCCCATCAATAATCAATATACAATAAGAATCATTGTTTTGAATTTTACATCTAGTATGAAAAATATTATCCCTTTATAAATTATCTTGCCCATGTTTCAAATTAAGATCCTGAATGGTTACAAGCATGTTACATGTTTCATGCAATTGCACATCATCATAATCCTCAAGTGGCGACATGCCATGATAATCATCTTCATCATCATGTGATTCGGTTTCATCCTCATCACTTGCATACACCACCTCACCACCATTAATCGCCATGGTTCGCTTGTTTGGACATTATGATTAGATATGTCCATAGCCCAAACACTTGAAACATTGGACTTTCTTTGACTTGGACTCACCTTGAGGCGTTGTTGCCTTGATATTAGGCACATTAGTATTTGGTTTGGCATCCTTAGACACCTCACATGCCTTGCAAGGGGGCTGGTTGTCTCCCTTCCACGAACTACTCCACTTTGAGCTAGGCATTGCATTCTTTGCCTTAGTCTTTGCTTACTTTTCAACTTTGATTGCCATATGCAACATGTCTTCCATCTCCACATAATGCTGCAATTCAAGAATGGCTACAATTTAAGAATTTTAGCAATATCACGGTTAAGACCATGCAAAAAATCATGCCAAAGTAGCCTCCTTATCCTCATCTATATTAGTGCTAATCATAGCTATCTCCATAGATTGCCAATACTCCTCAATACTCTTAGACCCTTGTACTAAGTTTTTTTAACTTATTGTACAAATCCCTTTGGTAATGTGAAGGTACAAATCACTTTCTCATAATGCGCTTAACCTCTACCCAAGAATCAACTTTGGGTTCCCCATTACGCCTCCTAGAACTCACCAATTGAACCCACCAAATTGCTCCATAATCAGAGAATTAAACTACGACAAGTTTAACCTTTTTAGGCTGACTATAGTTATGACATTTGAACACTCGTTCTACCTTCTTTTCCTACTCTAAATAAGCTTTGGGGTTACTCTTACCATGAAACGGTGGTATTTTCATCTTAATGCTACCCAAATTCCTATCAACCTTAGGTGGATTGAATTTAGGTCCAGTAGTCTCACCCTCTACTTCATCACTAGTTGTCCTAAACCTCTCATTCATCAATGTAGCAAATTGGTCATCATGTTTTTGAAATTCTTTTTGCATATACTCAACTACGTTTTTCAAACTAGTAGTTAAATCATCCAAAGTAATTTCTTTTTTTAAAGCCATGGTTAACAAAGAAAAGAGCAAAAAAGAAAAGATTACTCACACACGTGTTTACACTCACAAAATAGATGTTCAATTCAAATATCTTTAAAATTAAACCAAATTGTAAGCAAGCTAACACATAAACAAGTTTGCACAACCAATTAAACCAACTAATCCTTACATTCAAACAAACATTCACGGATCAAGAAACAGAACATAAGCATGCGAACAAGACAAGCCTATATAATCAAAAACATTTTCCCAATGTACCCAGGAAACGATTTTGACAAGGACAGACAAAAACTTTTTGCAAAAAAAAAAATGAATTTTGACAAGAACAAACAAGTTCCAAATCAATTTAGAACAAGAACAATGCAGAATTTAACAAGAACAATCAAACAAACTCAATTCGAACCAATTCACTCCCAATCTTTCTTGTAACTTGTGGATTGAACTCAATTCAATTCAACAATCAATAAATTTTTTTAAAACTGAAATATTGCGAACAGAATTTAATAATTCTACTACTGATTTTTTTAGATAGAATACACAAAATCTCAAATTTAATCAATCAAACAAATCGCAATAACCAACAAATTGCAAGATTGCAGACCAAACAATTGAAATAAGGTGCGGACAACCTTGTTCCTAACACAAAATTGTGAATTGAACATGAAAATATGCAGACAGAATTTTGCACAATGAAATCATAACAATTCAACGCAAGCAAGGTTGCGGATTTAATAATTACAATCCCACAACTCACAGAATTGAGTAAAAATAGAAGACATACTCTAATTGAAAGAAAATTGAACCAAACACTTACAAGTGCTGGCTCTGATACCAAATGATACAAACCCGGACTCTTGATATGTTCAAACCTAAAGTAAATAATTGAAATGGCAAATCAACAATACGTTTAATTCCTAATGATAAGAATCACACGCACCAAAAGTTGAGTTCGTCGCCCAAAGATCTAACTTGGAGTTTGCAATTAATATGGAACTATCACTCTTAATTATGTAGAATTAAGAATAACAATTATAAGATGAATGTTTAAACAACCTAAGAACTAATAAGTTAATAGATTGAATAATCAAGTAGATGTGAAACTAAACTTTAATTTCAAGAGATTCAAAAGGAACACCTTAAGAATAATATGCAATGCATAAGTTTTTACAAAGCAAAGAGAATTCAATTATTCATTAAGTGTTGGTCGAATGCCATACACACACTATTTATAGTGTTCAAAAATAAATCCTAAACCTAATTAGACTTAGAGTTAGCGACACATACAAAGGAACAAAGGAAACAAATTCAAACCTAAGCTACAAGGATAGAAAGTGCAGCCAAGCATCCTAGAATAACAAGGAAACAAACACAATCCCCAAACAATAAGGGAAAACCTAAATAACAAGGAAATAAACTCCTAAACTACTAAGGTAATGCAGCTGCACATCTCCTAAACACATTAGGTTTTGCGGCATTGACTTATATGATGCCCTAGTGTTGACTCCTTGACTTGTTGACCTCTCCATTGACTTTGACTTTGACATTGACTTGTTGACTTAGCTAACTTTGTTGGATTCAAGCATTTTTCATGCTTCTTTGGATGCAATTAGATTTACTATCTTCAAATCAATGCCATTATCAAAAGCTCCATTGGTAGTCATTTTCAAAACATGCTCTAAGTAAGAATTAAAGGCCAGCTTACTCAAACTTCTTAGTCCTTAATCGAGTCATTGGTCCATCGAATGCTAACGGGTCCTTGCTCCATGGCTTGATTGCATCAGGTGTTCTCCATTCTTAAAATCAATTATACTACGATTCTGTTTCTTCCACATTTCCCAAATCAACAAATACCAAAGAGAGCTCCAGATATGCCTATAAGGAGAAGATGTTGTCACCAAATTCTAGAACTCAAAGAAGAGGATTAAGGGATTTGGCATAATAAAAGAAAGACGAAGCTTGTGAAAAAACCAAATCCAAAGAGGCCAAGAGTTACAACAATTTAGTGATAAATGATCAATGGTTTCTTCTCTTTAAGAGCAAGTTGTACATGTAATTCCCAAATTCGTGAAGATGCCTCGTGAAGCAAGGAAATAGAGAGTTGAGACACACCCATGGTATACAAGCCATGCAAAATAAATTAATAACTCTAGGAGGTGCCAAACTTGTCCTTAATTGCTTGAATAACATCCTATTTAGAGATCTATCCTTTTGGAAATGGTGTGTAAAGAAGGACGCCCTATAGCCATCATCCTTCCCTATCCATTTGAGAATGTCATCTCTTGAATTAGATAGAATAATTTGGTTAACAAGTTGTAACAATTTACTGAGTTGATCTTTCTCACCCAATCTTAGTCTCCTTTAGTAATTCAATACCCAACCATTAATTTACAACCATATGGTGTGCTAAACTAGTCTTGTCCTTATGAAGGTTGAACAAATTCTGAAACAACTCCACTAAGGGCCCATAACGTAATCAAACATTATGTCAAAAAGAAGTATTTCTACCCGACACCACCTGAATAGAGACACTATCTTTGAAAAATAATTACAGATAGCATAATTCTTGGCACATATACAATAGATATTCTTCCCAATGGTAGACCAGCGATTTAAATCCAAGTTAATAAAATAGTTCAAATTAGACACCTCAAAAGTTGAGACAACCACATTATACCAAAGAGAAGAAGAATCTCCATTTCTTAACTTCCATAGCCATTTTAAAAGTAAACTCTGGTTTGAAACACAAAGAGAGTTAATTCCAAGACCCTCTACTTCTTTGCTTTTATGAATCTCAAGCCAAGAAATATTATAAAGACCCCTAGAAGAGCCATCACCCCTCCATTAAAATTGAATCATGAAGCTCTCAAGTTTGTTTTGAGCAGCAATAGGCATGGAGAACATGGACATAAAATATATAGGCAAACTTTTAAGGACAACATTAATAAGAATAAATCTACCCACAGGAGACAAAAGTTTACTTTTCCATAAGGAAAGCTTCTTTTAAAAATTAGAGATGAGGGGATCCCAAATAGAGAAAGCTTTAATAGTGAGAAGGAGTCCAAGATACTTCATAGGAAGTTTTTTCACCTTGCATTTGAACTTAGCCGCCAGCCATCATAAATCTTGAGGGCGCATATTCACTCCCGACATCGTACTTTTGCTATAGTTAATCTTGAGGTCAGATTTAACTTCAAATCATCATAATATTCTTAGAAAATTGTCAACCTTTGGCATATCAAAAGGAACAAACAGTAGGGTGTCATCTACAAACTGTAGAAGTTGTAAGGATTCGACCGCATTCTCCAAATTAATACCCTCAAGTACCCCAACCGAAGCTACCTTCGCTAAGAGACACCTAAGACCCTCTACTACCAAAACAAATGAGAATGGTGATAAAGGGTCACCTTGCCTAACTCCTTTCTGCATAGTGAACGGCGGAGAGGGCAAGCCATTAACAAGCACTGAAATCTTAGAGGACCAAAGTAAGTTGCTAATCCATGAACTCCATTAAGGATCAAAATTCATTCTATTTAGAGTATCAAGGAGGTAAGACTATGAAATACTATCAAATGCCTTTTTGAAAATCAAGTTTCAAAAGCAATAAAGGTTGTCTCATCCTCTTAGCTAGGTAAATAAGTTCATGAGCAAGGAACTAACAATCATGAATGCTTCTACCTTTAACAAAAACATGTTGTGATTCTGAGATCAAGTGAGGCAAATATGGAGAAAACCGGTTGATAAGAACCTTCGAAACAAGCTTACAAAACCCATGAACTAGACTTACTGGCCTGAAATCTTAGGTTATTGATAACATTTAAATACTTTCTATACATCGAATTCTCACGCATAATATTTGTTAAGTTAAATTATACTATTAAGATGTTAATTACACAAGATTTAATATGAGTATATAAATCATAATATATATATAAA
>CANYLF010064100.1:0-12421 GCA_948193215.1 Bocquillonia castaneifolia
TTGAACCAACACAAGAAGCATCACCAATAACCAATTCCTTAGTAGATGACACACAAACACAAAGAGGAAGCTTAGTAACATCTCTGTCATCTTTCTTAAGTTCAATATAAAACAGAAAACTATCATCATCATCAATTAAAACAGGATCAACCCAACTCAAACTTAATTGTAAAATCACATTCACCAATTGACAACTTTAAAGTCTTACAAATCAACGTCTGAAGGTCAGCAAATTTTATTTCAAAATTCAACAAAGCGCCTTTGGTCTTGTAATTTCTATAATTTTGTCTCTCATCCCAATCACCTCCATAATGAATGAAAATAGGCAAGGAAGACATTTTCAACAAAAAAATTAAAAAAAATAAATGTACTAAATGAACAAACAATATAATAATAAAACATGTTGATTTTATCAAAAAAAAAATTAAAACTGGTTTTAAAGACTGTTATTAAAAAGCAAACACTACAAACATAAAAACAAAGAAAAAAAAGAAGATCAAAAAGAGAAAAAATACCTAAATAATATAGTGAAGAAAACTGGGAAAATTGAAAAACTAATCCAAAAACATTACATGGAAATAAAATAAAACATTGAATTAATCAAACAAAGAACAAAAAAAATATATCAAAAAATGAACAAAACTGATGAACTAACAAAACATTAAGGAGAAAACAAGAACATGCCTAAAAAAATAAGCTCCAACGAATAACAGAATATGAATCAAAAATAACACTGAAAAAAAACTGAAATAAAAAACCAAGCGTGATATAAAAATTTAATGAATAAAACAATAAAATCAAATTGATGATTCAACAATCAAATAAAACATAAACAAAAAGAATATAAACTCACCAAAGGAATCTGCATAAACCGAAGAAGGAAATATGATGAAGATTTCAACGAAGAAAACCGCTCCTAAACCACAAACAATTTCAGTAATTAACCAAATTCAACGAAAAAGATGATCGAGAGAATATGGAGAACGTGATGAATAAGGAAATTAAAAGATAGAGAAAAACATTAAAGGAAATAGAAAGAGAGAGTAAAAGTAAAAAATGGTCATAACAAAAAAAGAAAAGAGAGAGAAAAAGAAAACTACTTATTTTAAAATTGTTATTTTGATGAGTGTTATTGCAAAGTTATTTGGTAAATAATAATAATAAAAAAAAAAAGAAAGTCAAGAAACTTAGAAGAAAAAAGAAAATAAATGGGCCACACATGCCACAAAAAGTTGATTTTATGACGTATCATGTAATTTGCTCTAGAAGTAAGGGCAAGTCCAAGAGCCTTTTTAATTAGGCTCTTTCCTTAGAATATAAAGAAAATCAAGTTTTTTACTCTCCAAGAGCCTTCTATGTCTTCAATCATTCCCTATATAATATAAGATCTCTACAGTAACTCCCTCACTTGTTGGAGCCAAAAAGGCACTCCTTAGTATTATTTTATTATTTTGTATCATTAATTAAAAAGAATAAAATTTAAGAATTTAAATGTAAAATATAATTTTATTATTAAAAAATAAAATAGGGAGTTGATTAAAGAGTATTATTGGAGCTTGCAAAATTTTTAAGACAAATTAAAATTAAGAGTCTATTATTTATAATTAAATAGGAAGGGAAATAGGGTGTGTTATTGGACTTCCCCTAATGGGTTAATTAACAAGGCCACCCCCTAATGTCACCCTAGCTCCGAAGAATCCGTTTGGTTCACGGAATGAAATAGAATAGTTATTCTTAGAGAGTAATTATGTAAAAAATAAAATAATTATTTCATATAAAATTGATATTTTTATATTTCAAAAAATACCAATTCTTTATAATGTATAAAAAATAGCTATTCCTAATGTCATAGAATATATTACATTTCATGAACCAAACGCGGACGAGGGAATAAGTATAATATTGCTAATGGTTTCCTGCGTTTTCCATTAGACAGCAAAAGAAATGGCAATGGCGATAATGAGATTATGTTCCAAAACAGTGACCCATCCAAATCCAATGCATATTAATATACTTAAACATCGTTGCTTCTCTTCATTTTGTCTTCCTTCTCTCGAACCTTCAAACGACGCCGAATTACTATCTCAGATACTTCAAAACCACCACAATCCATTTCACGCCATGGAATCATCACTCCAACTTCACGGCATCACTCTTTCTTCTTCTCTTCTCCACCAAACTCTCCTCCGCCTCCGTCACAATTCCAAAATTTCCCTTTCCCTTTTCCACTATTCCCTTTCTCTCCCTTCCTCTTCCTCTACTGTCAACGCCACCACTTACAATCTCATCATCGACATTCTCTCCAAAGTTCGCCAATTTGATGTCTCTTGGCAGCTTATAATACAAATGGACCAAAATAATTTAAGACCCAATTCGCATACTTTCTTTATTCTCATTCGTAGATTGATTTCTGCTGGTTTTACTCGTCAAGCAATTCGTGCTTTTGATGACATGGAGACTTTTATCTCTGAGTTCGAGACTGTTGATCATACCCATTTTTGCTCTTTGCTTGATACTTTATGTAAATATGGTTATGTTAAAGTTGCTGTTGAGGTTTTTAATAGAAGAAAGTTTAGATTTTCACCTAATGTTAAAGTTTATACTGTTTTGATTTATGGCTGGTGTAAAATCGGTAGGATTGATATGGCGGAGAGATTTTTCAGAGAGATGGATGATATGGGTATCGAGTCTAATGTTATTACTTACAATATTTTGTTAGATGGTATTTGTAGGAGAGCTAAATTGCAGCCTGAGAGTAGATTTGAAAGGACAATTACCTTTGCTGACAAGGTGTTTGATGAAATGCGTCAAAGAGGGATTCAACCTGATGTTACTAGTTTCTCTATTCTGCTTCATGTTTATAGTAGAGCTCATAAGCCTCAGTTGACTCTTGATAAGTTGAGGCTTATGGAGGACATGGGTATTTGCCCGACGGTTGTTACATATACTTCAGTTTTGAAGTGTCTTTGTTCTTGCGGGAGGATTGAGGATGCTGAAAAATTGCTTGATCAAATGGTTAAGAATGGGGTTAGCCCTAATGCAACAACTTATAATTGTTTCTTTAAAGAGTACAGAGGCAGGAAGGATGCTGAAACTGCTTTGAAGTTGTATAGAAAAATCAGGGATGGTAATTTGTGTGATCTGAATTTGCACACATATAATATTTTACTTGGGTTGTTTATGAAGCTAAATAAGTCTGAGATTGTTAAAGAGATATGGAATGATTTATGTCGAAGTGGTTCAGGACCGGACTTGGATTCGTACACAATGTTGGTACATGGGTTTTGTGAGAAACACAAGTGGAAAGATGCATGTCAGTTCTTTGTGGAGATGATAGAGAAGGGTTTTCTTCCTCAAAAGATTACATTTGAGACCTTGTACAAAGGTTTAATGCAGTCTGATATGTTGAAAACTTGGAGGCGATTGAAGAAGAAGCTTGATGAAGAGTCAAAAGCATTTGGTTCAGAGTTTCCAAATTATCATTTAAAGCCTTATAGAAGATGAATATTTGTTTGTTTTGATTTCACTGGCCTACATTGGATGGTTTCTTTGAGATGAATTCTTGTGGAGTATATATATGGCACTAACAACAATCAATTTGATAGTTAATGTAACTCTTTTTTGTCTTCATCATGGTTAGGACTTCAAAGGTGGATTCAACTGAGAGCCATTCTAATTTCACTAAACATATAGCAAATTTGGTTAATCTTGTAGGTATATAAATACAATCGCCTTCGTTTGTTCTTCTTTCTTAATAGAATTGTGAGAGTTTGATCAGCAAATTAGGATTTGCTTAACTATCTTGTTATTTCTAACTTTTCCTTCATATGGTTAATTTCTGTGATTAATCATATGGTTAATTTCTAATTGTAAGTTGGATCAACTTACCTTGATTAGTTGTCGTTTTGATGTGCTTCATATTGCTGGTATTATTACCATCAGACGCTAATGATATCAATGTGACTTTTCGCAAGTTCCCCATCAAGAATAAAATCTAAAATAATGTTAATGTTTTTTAAAATTTGTACCAACAATTTTCTTAGTAAACAAAATTAAAAACTCATAAAAGTAAAATATATCAAATGATACCTTTTTTTTTTGTATATTTACTTTTTAAAAGGCATGTTAAATTTATTGGAATGTTTATTTGTAGAGTATTATTAGCATTGCATAAATTTTTGGATGTGTAATTTTATTTTTTGAATTGTATTCTTATTTGATACTAAAATCATAAGTTATATATCTAAATGAAAAAAAAAATTAATTATCTCTATTTGATCTCATGTTACAAGTTCAGGGAATTGATTCATCCTTTATTGATATTTATTTAAGTGGCACGTCAAGAAATTTATATTGGAAATTAAATAGGTACCATAGCTAGAAATAAAATAAAAATTGTTGTATTCTAGCATACCCTGTAAGTTTTTTCTTTTTTTCGATAATTACCCAGTAAGTTCATATAATAATATTTTAAATGATTTGTTTGTTAAACTATCTGATAAATTCAAATGGTTATCTCAAAATTTGAATGATATATAGATAAAATAATTGAAATTTTATCTTAAAGAAACTTAAGCCAGCCTTTTGGCACAAATATTTCTAAAAAAATCAATAATATTGATATATAGTATAATAATTATAAAAAATTGGTGTAGAATTTTTTTTAGGATTTAGTAATATTTACCCAATTAGCCTCACGAATTTAAATTATATATAAAAATTATTTTCTGATTTTGAGTAAATGGATAAAGAAATGGATGAATTATTTAAATGAGTTTTAACATGTTAATCTATGTATGATTATACTAGATGGGTAACACAATAATCCCTTTAATTAAATGTGTTTAATTATATTCAAACCAGTTAATTGTGTTTACCCGTTTAAATGCATAATTAATCGGAACCAAACCCATTTATGCTAAACATAAATACGCTTAATTTCATATTGTGTTGTATAATTTAATCGTGTCTAAATTTACCTAGATTAAATAAATATCTTTTATAAAAAAATATAAATAAATATCTGATCTTGGGCCAAGCATTTCCAGTCCAGCCCAACCCAATTAAAAACCATCACCTGCAAAAAAAAAATGCAAGACCGACTGCATCGCTATCAACGTAGTGGTGCGACTGGACCCATTTCCACGCCGGAGCAAGCAGTCGATTGTTAGTAGTATTTATTTATTTATTTATATTGTTATGTTAGCTTCATAAGGCTGGCCGGGCTGGCCAATTGTGATCTTTTAACAATTTCATCTAATAGCTTAAAAAAAGAAAGAAAGAAGAGTGGATCTTTAGTAAATTGAAGTGATGGCAGTTTCTTTTTCATATTTATCAATACCCTTTTCGGGTTCTCATGTTGATAGGCCTATCCCACTTAAAGTCTCTGCTTGTAGCTTTCCGGTGAGTGATTACTGCATTAACATCACTAAAGTTCCCTTCTCCTTATTTTTAAAACCTAATCGATGATCGATCATTTAAATATTTCGGGTTTAAGTGTGCAACATAAGCTATAAAGTGTATTGCTCGCTTTGGAAATTTACCAGCTTTTGATTCTTTTATTATTTATTTGGTTGAATGGTGTTTTTGAATTATAAGTAGCAATTCAGTGGCATTAAAATTGTCACTTTTCTAACTAGTGTCCTTAACCAACAAATGGTCATTTTTGTTTTCTGATACCTTTGTGATTATTACTAGGATCCTCTTTTGATGGATTTATTGGGAATTAGCTCTTTTCTTTTTGGCATTTTTTAGATATAAAGTTTGTTATTTATGGTGGTGTATGCAGGTTATGGTAGAGAATGTAAATTTCCCAGAAGGTTTGCACTGTGGAGGAATTGCCAATATCTGCAGAAGGTTCTGTGGCTTAAAGTTACGGTTGCTTAAAAGCCTTAACCTTCGACGCCACAATAGGGAATATAGACCTGCAAAGGAATTTAATATTATAACAAATCAAGATAAGGATCATTTACAAACACCTTCAACTCATCTAGGACATGTTGCTGGAGAAGCCCTGAAGATTGAGGCGTCCACTGGTCAGTAACGTCACGTTGCTATATGTGTTAAGTTATTAGATGCACGTTTCAGTTCTTGTTGAATTCTCTGTGCTTTTGTGTTATTTTTAGATTTAATTTAAAATTTAAGTTTTGTTCTGTTGAACTATTGAACATAGCTGCCGTTGATGGAACTATAAGAACAACCTTGAAACCTGAATAAGTCGTTTGACTCATTTTCATCCGGATGGTTCAGTGAGTGCAGCTGCTTCTGTGGAGTCTGCCTCATCGTTGACACAAACGTATTCCTTAAATTTCCCCATTGATAGTGTTAGAGCAACTTCTCTCAGCATTGCTGTCATAGGAGCTACTGGTGAGCTGGCTAGGGGAAAGATTTTCCCAGCATTGTTTGCTTTGTATTACAGTGGCTTTTTGCCTGAGGTCAGATTACTTTAATAATATTTTGTTCCACATTTTTTTTATTGGCTATCATAGCTCTTGTTATTTAAGAGAAATAGGTCATGCCTTGATAGCTGAATGATCTTTTCTTCCAGCGGATTGCACAAACATTTTTTATCTATCATTTTTGAATTTCTCCTTCTTTTGGTCTTATTGGTTCAATTGTTGCAGGACGTAGCTATCTTTGGATATTCAAGGAAGAATTTGACAGATGAAGATCTGAGATCCATTATAGCTTCAACTCTGACTTGCCGCATTGATCATCAGTATGGTTCTTTACTTGTCTTGAAGTGTTTCATCTTGAATTGCGTAGATGATGTTAAAAAGTATGAAAATGTTTCAGTCAGAACTGTGGAGACAAAATGGACGCCTTCCTTAGTAGGACATACTACCTCAATGGAGGTTATGACAACAGAGAAGGGATGTCAAAGCTAAATGCTTTAATGGAGCACATTGAGGTAAGCTTGGAGCAGTCCAACATGTATTTTTAGGAGTTGATTCATGGAGGGTCAATCTGTTATACAACATTTTAGCTGATTTTCTTTTCTTCTAGGAATAACTGATTCCCTAACAGCTTACCAAATGCAGGGGGGACATCAAGTAAACAGGATTTTCTATCTTTCTGTGCCGCAAGAGGCACTGGTTGATGTCGCATGTTCGCTTGCTGATCATGCCCAAACCCATAGAGGCTGGAATCGCATTATAATTGAGAAGCCTTTTGGGTTTAATGCACAATCT
The DNA here is from genome assembly GCA_948193215.1 of Bocquillonia castaneifolia. NCBI lineage: Eukaryota > Viridiplantae > Streptophyta > Magnoliopsida > Malpighiales > Euphorbiaceae > Bocquillonia > Bocquillonia castaneifolia. The sequence continues at coordinate 7,191 of CANYLF010064100.1, forward strand.
TCCCATCAGATGACAAAGTTTCTTCTTTCTAAGTTTGAGGAGAAGCAATTATACAGGTCTCATTTCCTATCAGCTATACATGTTTTATCTGAGAATGTGCATGAGCATGTGTTTTGTCACTCTTTTCCTCATAACTACTTAGGCAGTAGACTTTAACTTTCAGCTATGATTTAAATTGACATTTCAGGATTGATCATCTTTTAGGAAGAGACCTCATTGAGAACCTTACAGTATTGAGGTTTTCTAATCTAGTTTTTGAGCCATTGTGGAGCCGTACTTATATACGCAATATACAGGTGAGTTACACACACCCACATATAGCCTCGTTATTTTTCTTTTGTTTGTTTTAATATTGTTATTATGGTTTAATTTTTCATAGGTTATTTTATCAGAAGACCTCAGTGCGCAAACTGGAAGGTTTTTCTTTTATAACGACTCTCTTTCGTGTATTTTCAAGCAAATTAAGTGAATTATGTGCTCTTGGTTTCAAATATGATATCCTGGCCTCGTATAACTTGCATTGCATTATTTTCTTTAGGTATTTTGATGGTTATGGGATCATTCGAGACATAGTACATAGTCATATTTTCCAGACAGTAGCATTGCTTGCTATGGAGCCTCCAATAAGTCTTGATGGTGAAGATATAAGAAATGAAAAGGTAGCTGATCTTTTTGCAAAGCAAAACCTCATTAAGACAATGTCAATTATGCCATGTTAATATGTGAAGCTTTTGTTCAGGTCAAGGTACTAAGGTCCATTCGCACACTGGATCCTAGTGATGTCATCCTTGGGCAATATAGAGCTATTTCTGGGGACAAAGTTGATGTCAATTTAAACAGTTTGACCCCAACATTTTTTGCTGCGGCATTATATATTGATAATGCACGTTGGGATAGTGTGCCTTTTCTGATAAAAACTGGCAGGGGACTCGCCAAACACAAGTAAAGACTAATTCTGGAATTGTTGTGGTGTGACAATTTAATAATATCAATCAAATCCTGATTATGCAAATTTATTTTTCTCCTGTTTAAGTGATATCCAATTTTTAAATGCTATTGTGCTTGTTGAAAAATTCTTTTAAATGGTAAAAGAGTCGATGTCCTCTTGAGTTGATTTATGTAGTTGATGTCCTCTTGAGTTGAGTTATGTCTTAATAGAACAGTTTCATACTTGGACATAATAATGCTATGATAAAGAAAGAATCTTCCATTTGATTAAATTCAATTATGAAGTTTTATGGAGCTGAACTCTCAAATTCTATGGAGTTTGTAGCTAAGACCTTGAATTCTGTCTTGATAGAGTATGCAATTTGTTATGTACCGCAAGAAATCGGCTCACTAACTTTAACTTTTAAAATGCAGATTGGAGATACGTATACAATTCCATCAAGTTCCTGGAAACCTTTATCGTGAACGGATTGGCCATAACATTCATCTGGGCACTAATGAACTAATTTTGTGTGATGCACCTGATGAAGCCATCCTCGTCAGAATAAACAATAAGATTCCTGGACTAGGTTTGCAGCTGGATCCTTCTGAACTTAATTTGCTCTACAAGGACAGGTGTGTGAACTTTCAAGTTGTAGAACTTCTTGACGTAACACTGATATGTAAAAAACATGCTTAATCACTCTAGATTCTTATATTAATGTTCAATGAATCTCTATGTAAACACTGTAGGTATGATGTGGAGATACCTGATTCATACGAGTGTCTTCTTCTTGATGTCATTGATGGAGACAACCATCTGTTTATGAGAAGTGATGAACTTTCAGCTGCATGGAATATTCTAACTCCTATTCTCCATGAGATGGACAAGAAAAATATCACACCAGAGCTGTATGAAGTAGGAGGCAGAGGTCCAGTTGGAGCATACTATCTTTGGGCAAAACACGGGGTTCAGTGGTCAGAGGACAGTTAAGAGGTCGTTGGCCACAGGAAGACTATTTCTATCCTAAAAGAAGCACGTAAGGCTCTGCCATCTTCAAAAATAACTAGTCGACAACCGGCACGGAATAAATGAGTATTTTTGTATGTACAATATTTATAGATCAATTCAAGAATTTATCCGTTCGGGGGATTTTTTATATGGTAGTGAACTAAAATTGCCCCAGAATTAATTTATGAAGCATCCTAAATGGCTGGTGTGAAGTTCATCTCGCTTGCTTGCTTTTGCCAGAGTGGACTTTTCTTAAAAAGGTACCTACCTGTATTATAATTAAGATGACAAATTTTCATTACATGCTTCAAATATGCAAGTTATTTGTTGTATTTTTGTTCTCGAAAACTTGGATTGGATCTCAAACTCTCAGGTTTTGTGTTGAAAGAAGAATAATGTTTCCTTGTTTTTCTCTTCTCAAAACTTTATTCAATCTACTTGTAAAGTTGATGGTATCCATAAATATTTTTAATTAGATTTGCCAGATTAGCTGATCCAATAATTGGAACAAGGCAGACAGGAGCATCAATGCAAGATAAATCTGCAAACTAGGCAAGGATCATGTGAACTGAGGTCCCACAGGCCACAAGATTAATTAGTTATGTGGATTAGTTGAAGTTGATTAATTAATTGTAGAATGGAGGTCTAGTGAGTTAATTGCTCGTTGCTTATTAATTTTGGCTTACATACTCATTTTAATCCAATTGATCAATCAATATAGCTTTCACTTCATTAGGTCATTACTTAACAGCTCCAGTCAAATTCATTTTGTTGGCTTACCTTTGACCCAAAAAGAAGAAAAATAACACTTCGGTGGTAATTATCTTGGCTAACAATTTATTAAATAATAACAATAATAATTTTTTTTATTAAACAAATGATTTTTCATAAAAAAATCTACTCATAGTTAGTTTCTCTCTTTTTAGTTGGTTCTTCTGTTTTGTGTAAGCATTATTAAAACTTTAACGTTAATGGATTTTTACTTTACCTCTTGATGGATCTCTAGCTACTTCTAAATCAACATTTTAGTTATGCAATGTCTTACTAATTAAGATTTTGAAGATTATCATGAAGTAATTTTTTTTTTTTTTTTACGAATGGAGAATATTATTAAGGACCACTAGGAGTGGTAAAAGAACAAAAATAATCATCCAACAAAGAAAGCATCAGGACGCCTAATAATATCCCCTCCCGAATATGGACAATGAAGGAACTTGCCCTTAACAAGATACAAAGCCAAGAAAATACTCTTAAAGAGCAAATCATCATCTAGAGTAGAACCACTAAAAACTCTCCTATTACAACTCTTCCAAAGCTCCCAAGCAAGAATCATCTAAAGTGTGTCACAAAAATATCTCTGAAAAGACCCAAGGAATAAACCCAACCATTGAGAGAAGAAGTCGTTCGAGTTGCTAGGAATTACAAAACTTACTCCAATCTAAGAAAAAAAGTTGAGACCAGATGTGTGATGAAGAAGAACAATGCATTAGAATATGACTCTGAGTTTCCAACAAATCACAAACTAAACAAGCAAAATTATAGGAAGACTACACAAAACAGTTTTTATGAGAACAAAACGACATGCATAACACAAGGATGATCCTTTCCACAAAGCAAGCCTGGACATGAAATTAATAATAAGATGAGCCCAATCCTTGATAGTCAAAGTTTTGTGAGAGAGAGGAACACCCAAATATCTGATTGGAAGACTCTCTACTTTACACCGGACAATGGAAGAATAAAATTCAGTAAAAGAACTATCCACACCAATACTAATCAAAGAACATTTCCCATAGTTAATCTTAAGACCAGAGATTAATTCAAAACAACGAAGAAGGCGAACAAAGCTGTGCACAGTGTCTACATCCGTAAGTAAGAAACATAAAGTATCATCCACAAACTGCAAAATGGATAAAGAAATACCTGAATCAGGAAGTTAAACACCTCTAATAAGGCCCAAATTAATTGCACGATCCACCAATCTTTTCAAGCCTTCAATTGCCATTACAAATAGAGACGGGAAATAGGATATCTCTGTTTCACACCCTTCTCAATCGGAATAGGAACAGTAGGAGCACCATTGACCAACATCGAAGTTAAGGATCCATACCAACAACTAGTCATCCAAGAAATCCATTTATCAGAAAACCCCATGCAAGACGTCCCCTTAATGAGATAATTCCATGAGATGATGTCAAAGGCCTTGTGAAAGTCAAGTTTTAAAAGGAAAGAAGGTTTTCTGGATTTATGAATGCTATGAACAACTTTCGAGGCAATAAAGGAGGATTCATGAATATTTCTTCCTTTTATAAAACCAAACTGTGAGTCTGATATAAGAAGAGGAAGAACCTGTCAGAGTCTGAAAGAGAGCAACTTGAAAAGAGATTTGTAGATACCATTGATAAGACTGATCAGCCGAAAGTCTTTAAGAGATGAGGAACTAGGAACCTTAGGAACTAGCACAGTATAAGAGTTCTTAAATTCCTTAGGAAGCCACCCTGATGAATGGAAATCACAAAAAAGCTTCATGATATCGTATTTCAAAAAACTCCAAGCTCTCCTGTAGAGGTGGAAATTGAACCCATCAGAACCAAGGGCTTTGTTTGGGCCACATGAAGAAAGAGCTAGGAAGACATCATCTTCACTGAAAGATTGAATCAATGAGTCATTAAATTGGAAGATTATGGATGGTTGATCTTTTATATAACTAATTATTTATTATTATAATCACTATAATACCTTCTAAAATCTTCATTTACTTTATGTTTTCACAAACATTTTATAGAGTAATAAATCCTACTTTCCTTTAAAAATCTAAACGTTACTTTACTTTTATTTGTTTTCAAAAAGAGAAACCGCAAATTACAAAAATAATGTCAAGCTTTATTTTTGAAGAATACTCCCGAGGACACATTAAAGACCCATGATATTCCTTCCACAAAATAAGGCCAGCTTGAAACCCCTTGTGGAGAACTTTTGAAACCCAATTTCTTTTTCAATTTTCGTAGATTAAATATTTCATCAACGAATATACTACCTCCGTCCCATAAAAAGAGTCCATTATTTCTTTTCATATAGTTTAAGAAATCATTGAATTGTTGTAAATTTTAGTGAAATCTAATATAAATTGACAACTTTACACTTTTATAAAAATTATAATTATAGTGTTAATTCATTTAATATGCTTTGGAATTGTGTAATTAGTAAGAGTAGTTTTGGAAAAAGAGTAATTAATGTACTCTTGGTTTTATAAGTGGACACTTTTTATGGGACAAGTTAAAAAGGAATAATA